>PVIH01016243.1:0-37436 GCA_004025045.1 Sigmodon hispidus | reverse complement strand
TCTAAAATTTGCAGGCAAATGGATGGATTTGGAGAATATCCTCCTGAGCGAGGTATCACAATCTCAGAAAGATAAGCAGTGGATGTATTCACTCATTAGTGGTCTCTAAACAAACAAACAAGAAAAAATGCCAAGCATGCCCAAGCGGCAAACCACAACCATTGAACATCTTGCGATCAAAAGCACCCTGGACTAACCCTTCGGACCCCACTCCAACTATAGGAACACCTGACTCACTCTTGAGGAGGGTGGACAAAACTGGATTTGGCCAGGAATGGAGACTGATCCAAGCATTATTGGGTCAGTGGGGCCATAGGACTGTCTGCTCCCTGCACAGGGAGGGGATGGGGAGTTGCGGAGAAGTAAAATGACCTGATGTGGTGGGAGGAGGAAGGGACCTTGAATAAGGATATACAGGGATGGAAAAAAATTCAGAGGGAAAGCTGAACACAAAGTTAATATATGTGTAGCAATCTTATTTGCATTATCACCCTTGATAAGTCATGCTTACGATTTTTATCTTCTTTATAGTTATTGTTAACTTTTCAGAATTTTAAATTCATTTACTGTGTTTTAGATAAATACAAAATAAATAAAGAAGAAAAAAAATCCAACAATCCATCATGACAAAGGTCTTGGAGATATCAGAAATAAACAGAAGATATCTAAGCATAATAACGGCGAGATACAGCAAGCTGAGAACCAACATCAAACTAAATGGAAGGAAACTCACAGCAATCCCAGTAAAATCAAGAACAAGATAAGCCTGTTCACTTTCCATATATCTATTCCATTTTGTACTTAAAGTTTTAGCTAGTGCAATAAGAAAATAAAAGGATGTCAATGGGATACAAATTAGAAAGGAAGAAGTCAAACTATCACTTTTGTAGATGATATGATAGTATATATAAGTTACCAAAAATTAGACCAGAGAACTCTTACACCTGAGAGACACTTTAAAAAATGTATCAGGATACAAAATTAACTAAACAAAAACCAATAGCCCTCTTATACACAAATGATAAAAGAGCTGAAAAAGAAATAACGGAAACATCATCCTTTAGAATAGCTGCAAATAACATTAAATATCTTGGAGTAACTCTAACCCAAGAAGTGAAAAGCCTTTATGACAAGAACTTTAAGTCATTGAGGAAAAGAAATTGAAGAAGATATCAGAAAATTGAAAGACATGCTCTGGGATAGATATAATCAACATAACAAAAATGACAATCTTACCAAAAATAATCTATAGATTTAATGTTATCCCCATAAAAATCTAAACACAATTCTTCACAGATGTCAAGAGAATAATACTCAACTTTATATGTTTAAAAAACCCAGTTTTGCCAAAATAATCCTGTTCAATCTCCCTGACTTCAAGCTCCACTATGGAGCTATAATTATAAAAACAGAATTGTGGATCAAAAGAATTGAATTAAAGACCCTGATATTAATGCACACACTTATGAACCCCTGGTTTTTGACAAAGAAGCAAAAAATATACAACGGAAAAAAGACAATATCTTCAACAAATGGTGCAGACATAATTGGACGTCAACATGTAGAAAAATGCAAATAGATCCACAAAACTCAAGTCCAAATGGATTAAAGACCTCAACATGATTTCAGTTACACTGAACTTGATAAGATAGTGAGAAATACCCTTTAATGAATTGGCACAGGTGACCACTTCCTAAATATAACACCAGTAGCACAGACACTAAGAACAACAATCAATAATAAGTGGAACCTCCTGAAACTGAGAAGCTTCTGAAAGGCAAAGGACACTGTCAATAAAGACAAAACAATAACCTACAGAATGAGGAAACATCTTCACCAACCCTACATCTGACAGAGAATTGATCTCTTAAATACATAGAGAACTCAAAAAATTAGAGATCAAAATATCAAATATTTTAATTAAAAATGAGGTATAGAGCTAAATACTGGAGAGGATGTGGAGTAAGGGGGCCACTCTTCCATTGCTGGTGGGAATGTTAACTTGTTCAGCCACTTTGGAAATCAGTTTGGTGATTCCTCAGAAAACTGTCATTCATTCTACCCAATGATCCAGCAATACCACCAATGGGCATATACTCAAAGGATGCACAATATTACCCCAAGGGCATTAGCTCAAATATGCTTATAGCAGCATTATTCCTAATAGCCAGAACTTGGAAACAACACAGATGCCCCTCAACTGAAGAATGGATTAAAAAATTGTGGTACATTTATACAATGGAGTACCACCCAGCAATAAAAAATGACATCCTGAAATGTCATTTGGACAAATGGAGGATCTGGGGAGTATCTTCCTGAGTGAGGTAACATAGACCCAGAAAGATAGACATAGTATGTACTCATAAATGGATTTAAGACATAAAGCAAAGGATAACCAGGTTGCAAACCACAACCCATGAACAACTTTGGATCATAAGGAACTTAAGAAAGACATCTATGGATTCCCATGGGAAGGTGAACTAGAAAATATCTGAGTAAATTGGGCTTATACTGGAGAGGGAGCAAGGGAAGATGAGAAGAGATCATGAGAGAATGAGATGGTTGAATGGGGGGGAGTAACAGAGAGGGATAACAAAGAAATGGCTCTCCTGATAGAGGGAGCCATTGTGGGTTTAGAGAGAAACCTAGTGCTAGGCAAACATCCAAGAACCCACAAGATGACCCTGGCTAGGAATCCAAGCAATAGTGGAGAGGGTGCCTTAACAGGACTTCTCCTATACTCAAGTGAAAGACCACCCTAATTGCCATTATAGAACCTTTATTCAGCAGCTGATGGAGGCAGCTCCATAGTTAAGCACCTGGTGTAGCTCCTGGTCGTGCTGAAGTGAGGTAGGAGAGACTATGTGAGCAAAGGTATCAGGATCACGAGTAGGAGACCCACAGAGACAGCTGACCCGAGCTATTGGGGACTCACTAACTCTGAAATGACAGCTGAGGAACCATCATGGAAAGGCATATTTTAAAAACAAAACAAATCAAAAGTGTTGCAAACATCACAGCACACAGATCTATCAATCTATAACCATGTGACTTTGAACATTTATGGTGGATATTTGTTTTATAAGGGTGCTTTCAAACTACTTGTTCTTTTTGGTATTTAATGCCATAACAAAAATATACACCTGCATGACTCTAGGGCCAGAGACATGGAAGACTACATATTCTACGATTAAAGCTATTCATTAGCTTAGGTTGTAAAAGCTGATTACATGGAAAATACACAGCAAGTAAGGTAGGTTGTTACACTGCTCTCTTAAAGGCAGGTTTAAAAAATAGGCTGATGTTATTTGTAATAGCAAGAACCTGGAAATAACCTAGATTCCCCTCATCTGAAGAATAGATTAACAAACTGTGGAACATCTACACAATGGAGTACTACTCAGCAGTAAGAATAAATGATATCCTAAAATTTGCAGGCAAATGGACGGACTTGGAGAATATCCTCCTGAGAGAGGTATTACAAACCCAGAAAGATAAGCAGGGGATGCATTCATTCATTAGTGGACTCTAAACAAACAAACAAACAAGCAAGCAAGAAAAAAAGCAAAGCATGCCCAAGCTGCAAACCACAACCACTGAACAGCTTGGGATCAGAAACACCCTGGACTGACTCCTTGGATCCCATTCCCCCTAGAGGAACACCTGACTCAGTCTTGAGGGAGGGGGCAGAAAACTGGATCTGCCAGGAATGGAGACTGAACTAAGCAATATTGGGTCAATGGGACCATGGGACTGTCTGCTGTCTGCCCAGGGAGGGGATGGGGAGTTGTGGAGAAGAAAGAATGACCTGAGGTGGTGGGAGGGTGAAGGGACCTTGAATAAGGATATACAAGTACAAAAAGATAGACTGGGTGCACAGTTGAATGGCAGTCTTATATCTTAATGAACTCAAGGAATGCTAATGCTGGCTGTGAGGTCCAGCAAAACTTACAGTTCTTTTTAGAATAAAAGTGACATTTTTATAATAATGCATTACCACAGTAGACTGTGCTTGAAACTTCACCCTTTTTCCTTGTTCCCTGCTCTGGAGAATCAAATCCTTATCTGGTTATTCCACCTGAACTCTCATCTTCTGATACCACAGGAGAGAAGAAAGACTTTGCACTTCTAGCCTGCCCCTCTGCAATGCTCACTGCTTAGTTAAAAGTTTTTCTTGCTTATTGATGGGGAAAAGTGTTTCTCAGAGGTGATGTCAACTCCGTTGGCTTAACCTCTGTCATTGCTCCTTGTGACATGGCTCTTGTCATCCTTTAGTGGGATGAGCCCAGAGAACATTCATTCTTCACCTTGGGGGTTGCTCTCAACTTTGTGGGCATTTTAGAGCTGTAGGTTCAATTTGCTAGTGAGTCAGCATTCAGCAGCTAGTGTCACAGATGCATCTTACCTGCACAGGTGAGTTGCTATCCTTCAGGCACCCAGTCTGCAGAGGACTGGACAGTCTCTGGAAGGTAGGTGAGTACAGACTTCTGAACTGATCCTCTTCTTTAAAAGAACAGTTCCCTCAAAGGGTAAATGCTAATAGTGTGAAGATTATCCTGAGATCAGAATCCAACATGGTTTGCTGGAGGCTGCAGATGAGAGACAATAGTTTGGATGTCTACTTTTTGATGTTCTCTTCCAAGACAGTGACACTGTATTTATGTGAGGGTCCTGGTTACTAAAACAGTATGTGACTGTTTCTCAGAATTCTCCTGTACTTATTTTTCTTTTGGGTATCTCAGACCCTGTTCATTGGGCTAGTAAAATATCTTCCAAAATTTAGTTAGTTACAAGAGAAAGTTGAGAGGTGTTTGATGGTTTCTGAATATTCACACCTCAGATTTTGCTTCCCACTGGGGGTTTATGTGTATGCAGATTTTTTTCTTTTCTTTTTTTTGGAAATGTCTCTATAGAGTGGCAAAATGAGAAGTTAATACTCTTTTAGAGAGTTTCTTGTTCTGGGTTGTGAAAACAGGAGCAAGTGGTAAAATGATGTTTTAGTGTTCAAATTTTAAGTCTGTGGACATTTCAATAACTGAATGAATTCATCTTTATGTTTGTTATTCAGGTCTGGGACCCCTACTACATCATCTTCCCCTTACACAGATGTCTATGTTCGCCAGAGCTTACTTTTTATTCATTTGGTTTTGTTCTAGAACTTTGTTATATACATCACACCATCCTCAAACTCATAGGGATCCTCCTGATTCTGCCTAAAATGTGTTAGCATTAAACTTATGTATCACTATTCCCAATACATATATTGCTTTGGAATCAAATAGATTTATTAATTACTATTGGCTATGTGTTATGGTCTCATTGCATCTTTGAATGACAGTATTCTAATATCTATCAATTTCTGTAACATTTATCTCATATTAGTGAAATTTTGTATCCCACAGTTAAAAACAAATGCCATTATCATTCAATATTTTTGTGTTCTATTGTGCATTAATTTTATTACAACCGGCCAAAGAAGAACCTTACCAGAAATCCTCCTAATGACTCAATGTATTCATTGGATCTGGTTTTAAACAAATTCACAAGTCACTATTTTCATTTTTGTAGATTAAGTATTATAGAGTTATATTTCAAATTATATACAATAAGTTAAAATATTAGAAATCAATTTTGAAAACACTTAAAGGCATACATGAGCACATACATGTGCATACAATATGCAAATTCATTACATGTGAATGTGCTGACAAAGGAGAATTCAAATATTCTTTTTTCTGATATCTGATGGTCAATAATTTCTTTTAATATCTTTTATTACTCTATTTTTCATTCTCCATTTTGATTGAATTTTTATTATTCTCTACTATGTTGTCTTATTTTTTATCTTCAGAAAAATTTGTGTAATATATTTTGATCATTTTTATACCTCCCTTACTTCTCCCAAATTTACCAATTTTCTCTACTTATCCATTTTTGTGTCTTTTAAAATATTTAATTCATAAAGCATAATTTGTGCTGCCCCTATGGTTTTGAGAGTGTTATCATTCGTGGGAGCATGGTTGACTTATTGGGGGTCACTTTTTGAAGGAAGCTGGCTCCCTATTTCCTAATAGTTATCAGTGGCCAATAGCATCATTTTTAGGGGTTACTATTTTCTTTGGACTCAGGCAGTCTCTTTTCTGATAAGTCTCTGCCTTTTAGTAGTTGCTAGTACCTTGGTAACCTGTAGTGTGCCTGCACCCATGACACTCATCTGAATGCAGTTTGATGATTCGGCTTCCTTACTAGTTCACTGTGGACTTTAAACCAGCAATTAAGTGTAAAATATTGAAAAATGCTAATACTTATTAATGACAGTGTAACATTTAACTTTCATCACAATGTGCTATCTAATTACTGTAACTCAGACAATAGAAATTCATTGAGTCATAGTCAACTTGTTACTAAAAAGACACGCTTTCATATCACTTATGAACATTAGGTGTCAGCATCTTTGCAGCACATTTTTTGACATGATAATAGGAAGATAGTCCAATCTGTGTAACACATCCTCTCTGGACCTGTTGTGAAGTGACTCAGAATCATGACAGAATGATTTCTAGAGTCCTGGATATGAAGGTCTTCTTCGTGTCTTAAACTGCACTGGGAATGCTGGGGAACTCTGCCTTGATTTCTTGTTTTATTATCTCTGACTTGTCAAAGACTTCAGACCTGATTGTCAAACACCTGACCTGGGCCTACATCATTGTTCTCTGCAAAGTAATCCTACAGACCACTGTTGATTTTAGTCAGATTTTCTATCTAGATTATATTTCAAATAAACTTCACTTATATTTTCATAGGGTTGCCAGGGGAGTATCTCTTGGCTCCACATCCCTGCTGAGTGTCTTTCAGGTCATCAATATCAGTCCCAGCAATTCTAAGTGGGCACAGTTCAAGGTCAGAGCTCTCAGGATTGTTGGTCCTTCCCTGGACCTGTGCTGGACCCTTCAGTTGTTGGTGTATGTCTTCTTTCCTGTGCACACAACTGATATAAGGGGTGAGAGAAATCTTACTGGGATAAAATTGCTTGGATACTGTGTTATTTATTGTAAATCCTGGTAGACAAATCAACATACTTGATGCAATACTATTGACAATTATTGATATTATGTTTTTGGGCCTGATGCTGTTGGCCAGTGGCTACATGGTTTTTGTCCTGTTCAAACATAAACAGAGGGTTCAACACATCCATAGATCCCTGTCTCCTAGGTCATCGCCTGAGACCAGAGACATCCAAAGCATCCTTATCCTAGTGAGCAGCTTTGTGTTCTTTTATGTAACTCCTGTTGTCTTTACATGCTATATGTCTGTTTAGATGTAACCATTCAGTGGTTGTCAAACACCAGTTCAGCCATGGCTGCAGGCTTCCCAGCATCATCTCCCTTCTCGCTCATCAGACTCACCTCCATTTTCAGGCTCTGTTGTTTAAGTTCTTATAAGACCACAGTCTGTGCTTGTATTGTCAGAGATCTCTAAAAGCTGTCTGCATACCTCTTTCTTGTCTCAGGGGTAAAGAACACCTTCTTCTCATTCAGAGGGTTTGGTTCAATGCACAACACCCACACAGGAACTCAGATAAAAGACACAGATGACAGGCTATGCTGGAGAGGATGTGGAGCAAGGGGAATACTCCTCCATTGTTGGTGGGAATGTAGGCTTGTTTGGCCACTTTGGAATGCAGTATGGCGGCAGTTTCTCAGAAATTTGAGAACCAATCTCTTCAAAGACCCAGCAATACCACTTCTGGATGTATACCTTAAAGATGCAAAGTCACACTCCAAAGGCATTAGCTCAACTATGTTCATAGCAGCATTATTTGTAATAGCAAGAACCTGGAAACAACCTAGATGTCCCTCAACTGAAGAATGGATGAACAAACTGTGGTACATCTACACAATGGAATACTACTCAGCAGTAAGAAAAAATGATATCCTAAAATTTGCAGGCAAATGGATGGATTTGGAGAATATCCTACTGAGTGAGGTATCACAAACTTAGAAAGATAAGCAGGGGATGTACTCACTCATTAGTGGTCTCTAAACAAACAAACAAGAAAAAAAGCAAAGCATGCCCATGCTGCAAACCACAACCACTGTACAGCTTGGGATTACAAACACCCTGGATTGACCCTTCTGATCCCACTCCACCTAGAGGAACACCTGACTCACTCTTGAGGTTGGGGGGAGAAAACAGGATCTGCCAGGTGTAGTAGAGGCTGAACTAAGCAATACTGGGACAGTTGGACTTTGGGATGGCCTACTGCCTGCCCGGGGGGCAGAATGGGGAGTTGTGGAGAAGAGAGAATGACCTGATTTGGTGGGAGGGGGAAGGGACCTTGAATAAGGATATACAAAGATAGAAAATGTGACTTCTTTGTTCATAATAATAATAAAAAAAAAGAAAAAAAAAGAATTTCCTGAGCGGTCTGCCTAGGATTTGACTGTGTGCTCTCTCCCCAATATTCAGGTTTTATTAAATATGTAATATATAATGACATGATACCATTGGTACTGTATATTAATTAAAAGATAATTATTCCACACAAATAAAAACTGGATATAATGCTGAATCTAAACAACCAAATTTTTTTTTGTGCTGTTGATAAAAAATAATTTTTCTATGTATTCTTATGAAGGAGTTGCTCTGTCACTTTCCTCAATATTCTCAGCACAAAATCAGGTGCATTTTAATGCTTTTTCTTAAATGTGCAATTAGATTGAGAGGAGAATTGTAGTCCTGTAGTTTCCTTTCAAATATCAAAAAGACACATTACCACCCACAGCAAAGACTTGCTCTTTTACATTTTTTACAGGCCATAGTCACTGAAAGAGGTTCTTTAGCTCACACTCAGAAGAGCACTATCACAGTGGCATTGTAAATTCTCAAAAACAGAGTAGATGACTAGAAAAATATTTAAGAATTATTATGTAAAACACAGAGTTGCTTCCATTTCTGTTTACATCTAACATACTCAACTAGACTTTTTGAAGCTAGTACTGTATTACAAAATGAGCAAAACAATGTAGCAAATCATTGATTGTGAGGATATGTATTTACTAAAACTAATTTGGAATATTAGAGTCAACCAGAGCCAAGCCAAATCAGGGTGTGGTTACCCACATCTTTAATCGTTGCTTTAGGAATGTGGAAAGAGGAAGTTAAGAGATCTGGGCAGAGCATGAAAAGGGAGTTTCATCTTTTCCCCAATATCTGGCACTGTGTTTTCATTATTTGCTAACTAGAGTTTGTCCAATATTGATAATCTAGAAAAATGGGTCACCAAATGGTATAGATCTATAGTAACTAAGGATTATACAGAAAGATTTGGTTTAGAAATCAAATATTCAGCTTATGTTCTCATTAATGATTCAACAGGGGGAGGAGTAATAGGTGTCATGTAATATGTGAAATGAGGCACATGGGTCTGACATTCTGTCTGGAACTTTTTGAAAGGAATCCTTCCCATCTCTGAGAAGTGGATGGGGCAGGGTGGGAAGAAGCTGGGGGCTCGTAGGGAAGGAAGGGAAACTATGGTTGGTATGTAAAATTAAAAAAAATTAAAAAATAAAACCTTTAAAATATGAACATTTAATCTGTAAATAAAGTGTGGTTCTTTGATGAACTGGATTGTTTTAGAAGAGAAAATTTTGGAATTTGGACTAGATATTGGTTTTCAAGACAATGGAATCACAGGCTTTGGTTAGATATTCTGTATCTGTCAGTCTTGCAAAATAGGCCCCACTGTGCATGCTGTGTGAAACACATTTGCTCTAAACATGAAGCTACATTTTCCTGACATGGTCTTTGTGATTCAATGCCCAGTGCGGAACCATAAGTTCTAACTATGTTATTATTCCTGAACCAATATTAGGTGTCTCACTGTGCATCATCTAACAAAATCAAGTGACATCATTTCTGAAGCAGTTAACATAAACAGATTGATGAAGCACTCATGGGACCAAAATTTTCCAAAATGTTTTCTCCTCAGTGGCATTAATTTCTACAAAGTTGAGTGATATCATTAAACTAGTTGTACTTTCCTCATTTATATATGTCAAATTTCATAACATGGACTGTGGATATCAGATAGAGAAGCCCAGGGAAGAGTTTCAAACTATCCTAAATGAGTGAGGAAAAAGATGCTTACAAAGAAAAGGTGTCCTGAATATTCAAGTAACTTTTATTTGTCCAAAGAGATAAAATTTGATGAGGACACATATGTGCCCTTTTGATATGCTGAATTGCATGGCATGTGACAATCCAAACTGCCTAGGCTGAGAGCAGGACAATGCCCACATTGATTTTTCTCTTCTTCCTGCTGAACATTCCACTTCAGATAATAAGTTTAATTCATCCCAGTTGCTTTTGGAGAATGAAGAAGAATGAAGATGATAATGGAGACTGGGTGACATGTGGCTTCGTGCTGTGGACAGAACAGAGGTCAGAGGATCTAAACTATGTGAAATACATTTTTAATGCAGAGTAAGTGCCTTTTTATTATATGTAAATATCAACATGATTATTTCATTGAGGGTCAAAAGAATGTTGATTAGAGTGATGCTTAAACACATTTACCCTGTTCTATGAACAGGCACAGAATAAAACTCTGCGATTTTTTGTAAAAAGACAAAGTGCTATTTTTCTACTTCTAATTAGTCTAGACAGTTTTCTGGGATTTTTTTCTACCAGTTATCCTCTAGCTTCCAAGGATCAACTCTGAGTGAAAGAGGGACCCTCTACCTTGTTCTATTTCCTATAGCTTTGCTCTTTATAGTTTGCATAGCACAGTAGCAGGTGATGGCTTATATTTAAATAAATCCATTCTCTTTCAATGACTGTTATCCTAAGTAGGTATAAGTAAATGTCTGCAGAGTACAGTCAGTTGATGAACATTCCATTAATGTATAGGTCGCACTGTATTATTGCAAGGCAACTACTTTTTGTGGCAAACATAGCTGCATCGATTTTCCCCTTAGACATTCAGTTAGTGCCTCAAATAATCTACATGTATGGTTACACTATGCCTTTTTAAAAATGCACTGAGAATAGAAATACAAAACCTCTCCACTTTAAATTTCATATATGTCCCTGTCTCCATACTTTACTTACATACATGTACAACCACTGGCCTTTTTTTTCAAAGTCCCTTTCTTCACTCTACCTTAAGAATAAAGAAGGATTGTTTGTATTGGAAATGGCAAGTTTGCATTCTCTGTTAAGTGAAGTTTACACTAATATTGATGACTGTCTATGTTCTCTATCTTTTACATGACAGACATCTCTGGCATGTGCTAGCTGGCAACAGTTAATAATAAAGATTAGTTATTAGTTATTAGTTACCTATTAGTTCATCTTTCCCAATATTTAAGAAGCATTCATTCTCTATATTTAAGTCATTTATTCTCTGACACATATCATATTTACCTTTTATCATTTTCTTTAAATGATTTTATTAATTATATCTGTTTTTATATGACTTTGGCATTATACATATTTTAATTTTGTGAACTGCTAATGGCTGTTTTTAAAGACAACATTTTAGTGCAGTAAGAAACTCTAACAGCTCAAGTAATTGATGTTTCTTAAAGTTTAGTGTCCTAGAATTAGTGTTTGACTTTCACAAGTTCTAATCTCAAATTCTTGTTGTGTGTTACTTTATGTTCAATGATAATTTTCTGTGTGGTAATAAAAATATTTTAAAATTATTTTTCTTTAAAATATATAAATTAATTCCCAATTTCAGTCATAAGGACAAAAAGTTGTATAATATCTAAGTGGGAAACATTGTATTTATCTCTGAGTTAATTATTCAAAATGTAGATGTATGTTTGATGTTTATTGGTCAAATGGTATGAAATGAGTTAGAAGAAAAAGAAGTAATTATTCTCATGAATACATACAAAAATTGGTATTATTCTTTTTCAATTGACCTGTCATTCATTTTTTTTAAAAAGAACTTCATGAACTTTTCCATACATTTTACATTTCAGAGTCTTTTACTTTCCAAACACATAATACTGGAACATGCAGCTCTCAGTAGGATGCTAGTGTTATCTATTATTGTAACTAGAAATGTATTCAAAAGATGTTTTTATAATAGAAAAATTATGATCATTAGATATACTAAGTGTGAGTGGATGATGTGCCAATGAAAACTTAAAACATGTGAACCATAATGATGATATAAGATGTGCTCTGAAACTCTGCACATATAACCTAGAGAAAATGTATTCCTATGCATTTGAAGCCAGTTTTATGTGTAGCTAAATATCATTCAAAATCATTAAATCCATTCCTTATTTATGACTTAACTAAGCATTAATATTCCATCCCTATTGATAAATATAGATAAACATTTTTACCAAATATATTTGTGGTATTTGTATTTATTTAAAGGAAATACTTAAAAAGGTTTTATGATCAGAGAAGGTAAATCAGAAAACAATGACCAGGATAGCACATTTTAAAAGAATTGTCCACTGATTATAAAGAATTGTATGTACAAGAGCCAAATATTTCCTGGACTATTGTGTGTACATCTGATATTTATGTCTGCCTTACCCAATTCCGTTAATTTTAAAAGAAAATACCATATCTCAATAGTTCATACATCATGTGCTTTACTCATATTTCTCAACAATTTAAAAATAAACCTAAATTATACTTAGTGTTTGATCAAATGCTATGACCTTGCTTATACTTTGAGAGCAAGCACTCAAAAACCAGAGATGAACAAAGCACTCTGTCACAGAATTCAATGACTCATTTACTGAATATGGACTCTAGTGAACATTTAAAGCATTTGCAAGCTCCCAACTTTTTAATGTCATTTCAACCTCACAACACAGATCATTTACTTTGATGTTTGTACATAGTAAGGAATACCACCCAGTACAAGATAGTCTTTTATTGATTACTTATGATGATCTGTAATTCCTTCTACTGTTAATGATCACTGTAACCTTTTACAGAAAAGGAAATCCCAACAAATATGCATTGGCCTTAGCTTTTTCAGTGGATGAAATCAATAGAAGACCTGATATTTTGCCAAATATGTCTTTAGAAATAGGATATCTATCATTTAATTGTAAGAGCTTGTCAACATTATATGAAGGCTTTGAATTGACTAAAGCTACTCGACATCCTGCTAATTATAATTGTAATAATTACAAAACATGTTTGCTGGTGTTCTCAGGGCCAACCTGGTCACAATCTATAATAGCTGGGAAAGCCCTGGGATTTTTATATTCTAGCCAGGTAAGATTTTGTGTGGTGGGTTTTCAAGAAATTCTGTCTCTATTGGTGACATTTTTAAAAGCTAAGAAAAGTAATAGAGGGAAGCTGGTCTTACACTTACGTCAAACTATATAGTTCAAGTGTACTATTCAGAGATCTTTATGTCCCTTTGTAGTTTCTTTTTTGAAGTAGAGATGAGGAAGGAAATAACAAATAATGTGTTATTTAAGAACACTTTGCTGTTTAACAAGTTGCTAGAAGTGTATGTTTGCTCAGGCTCCTTCCTCTGTCATAGGCTATTCAGATTTCCTTTGGACCATTTCATCCTATCCTGAATGACCAGAAACAATTTCCTTATATGTATCAGATGGCCCCCAAGGACACATCTCTAGCCCTGGCAATGATCTCCCTCATAATTCACTTCAGGTGGAGCTGGATTGGGCTGACCATCTCAGACAATGATCATGGTATCCAATTTCTCTCATATTTGAGAGGAGAGATGGAAGAAAATACAGTCTGCTTTGCTTTCATAAACATAATTCCAGTTGATAAGAACTTATATATGTCAAGAGCTGAAGTGTATTACAACCAAATCATGACATCATCCACAAATGTTGTTATCATTTATGGTGACACAGACAGTACTCTAGCTTTGAGCTTTAGAAATTGGGAATCTTTAGGCATACAAAAAATATGGATCACAACCTCGGAGTGGGATTTCTCTGCAAGGAAGAGTGACTTCACACTTGACTCATCTCACAGGTTGTTAACATTTGCACACCACCATGCTGAGATTTCTGGTCTTAAAAGTTTTCTTCAGATTTTGAGAACTTCCATTACAAATGATTCCTTGGCAAGGCTGGAGTGGATGAATTTTAACTGTGCAGTCTCATCTTCTAAGTGTAAAACTTTGAAAAATTGCTTATTGAATGTTTCATTGGAATGGCTAATGGTACAGACATTTGATATAATTTTTAGTGATGGTAGTTATAACATATATGATGCTGTGTATATGATAGCCCATTTCTTCCATGAGATGAATATTCAGCCAGATAGTAATGGGAAAGTATCTGAGTCAAATTGCTTCAAGGTAGTGTGTTTTCTTTGAATGATATTTGGTGTCATTAATGTCAGAGTCTTTTTATTCCTGATACTAGTGTGTTAGGATATATTTACCCAAATATAGATATTTCTCAACATTTTTACATTTGAGATATTAAATCTGGATGTTGGTATAAATCTCAAAAGCAAAGGAAGTAGTGTGGGACACACAATTTATAAGTGAAAACCAGTGATTTTTTTTTTTTATAGAACACATGAATATGTCACCCATGTTCTAATACTTGAAACATATTAGTTCTTCTACATTAACTTTCTCCTTATTAATAGAGATTCATTCATCAGTTGTCAAATATGTAATAATCTGTGGAGTGTGTGATTTTACCAAGTGTTAACTAGTTCTGCTCTCACACTAGGCTATTGATAATAAATAAGAGAAAATATTCTGGTTCTATTCAGTACATACATGTGTATCCATGTGTGTGAACCGGTGGTTATCACCGTATGTGGCTGAATGTTTGTGTTTCTATGTATCTGTGTGTCTATCTATGTTGATATGTATATATATATACATATATATATATATTTCTGTTTCTAGAAATGAGCATAAATTTGTCTTGTGTCAATCATCTTTTCTATGTGTTTATATTTTTGTGAGTATCTTTCTGTGTGTCTTTTTTAGTGCATATGTCTACATTTGCCTATGTGTCATTTGTATGTTTTGGATCTGATTGCAAATATGTATATCTGTGTTTCTGTGTGTATGTCTGTGTGTCTTTCTGTCTGAATTTGAGCATAAATTTGTCTTTATCAATGTTTGTATGTTCATGTTGTATCTGCATATGTCTATAAATTTGTGTGTGTGTGTGTGTGCCTGTGTATGCTTACTGTTTGATTCTGCTACTGTGTATTTGTTTGGGTGTTGTATAAGCGTGTGTCTGTATGAGCCTCATATTTGTTTGGGTGTATAAGTGTGTGTCTCATATGTTTGTGTTGGCTTTCATGTGTATGTTGAATAAATTGTATGTGGTTTTATTATGTATGCTTCTCTGTATGAAAGTATGTCTGCCTGTGCATATTTAATATTTATAATATTAATATATAAAATATTAATATTTAATATTTATGTTCAGCAGCTACAAGTATATTTGTGTTTTTGTTTGGTAGTTTTCTCTGAAAGAAAAAATTCAGTAACATGAAGATAATTGCATTAATCCACTTTATTTCCTTGAATTTTTTCTACTGTATACCTTCAATAAATTTGCATTTAAGATGAAATAATAATAAATTTTCTGACTTCAAGAAGGGGCACATATATTATAAAATACTGATTGTTTTTTTAGATGAACTCAATTCTTAAGAGAATCTACTTTAAATATCGTTCTGGGAACAGACTGAATATGATCCAGAAAGCGAAATTGCAAGCAGAATATAATATTTTCCAGGTTTGGAATTTTCCAAATGGTCTTGGACTTAAGGTAAAGATTGGAATTTTTAGTCCATATTTTCCAAATGGACAACAGATTCATTTATATGAAGACATAATAGAGTGGGCAACAGGAAGTAAGCAGGTGAGTCTGACTTAACTGCTCTGACTTCCATTACACAGCATTAATAGTAACAGTCTATTGTTTTTATTTCTGCTGCTTTGTAGGTGAGTTGAGCCCCTATAAATTAAGGTATACTAATGACCACTGATTGATGTTTCCTGCTAATTTTGGTGGTAGCTTCTATGTATTTCCTTTCTCTGGGCTATTGTTCTCTGGGATTATTGTTGAGGTTTTGTTTTCATGGGTGTATCTGGGATCTTTAGGTTGGAGTTTTTCCTCTGATGCTTTCTAGAGGGCCGAACTGATCAACAGGTATTGTTTCAGTCTGACTTTGTCATAAAAAGTCTTGTTTACTCCATCTATGGCGACTGATAATTTTGCTGGGTATAGTATTTTAGATTGGCAGCCATGTTCTTTTATTGACTGTATAACTTCTGACCGAGCCCTTCTTGCTTTCATCGTTTCCATTGAATAGTTGGTTGTTATTCTGATGGGTCTGGCCCTCTTCTTTTGCAGCTCTTCAAATTTTTTCTGTTTTCTATATGTATTGTTGCTTGATTATTATGTGGCAAGCTGCCTTTTTTTGAGGGTCATATCTAATTGGTGTTCTGTAAGCTTCTTGTATCTTTATAGGCATTTCCTTCTTTAAGTTAGGAAGGTTTCTTCTATGATTTTATTGAATGCATAATTTGTGCCTTTGAGGTGGTATTCTTCTCCTTCTTCTATTTCTATTATTCTCAAGTTATGTCTTTTCATGGTGTCCCAGATTTCCTGAACATTTTGTGCTATGGCTTTTTTGGTTTTAGCATTTTCTTTTACTGATGCTTATATTTCTGCTACTGAGTCTTCCTCCAGAGGTTTTCTCTTCCATCTCTTGGATGTTGTTGGTTATGCTTTTGTCTATAGTTCCAGCTCTTTTCTTCAGGTTTTCTATTTCCATCTTTGCCTCATTTTGTGCCTTTTTTATTGCTTCTATTTCAGTTTTTAGTTCCTGGCATGTTTCTTTCATTTTTTGGTTTGCCTTTTTTTGAATTTCTTTCAATCATTTGTTCATCTCTTTCAATTTTTTGTTTGTATTTTCTTTTATTTCTTTAAGGTAATTTTTTATATTTTCTTTGAAGGCTTCAATGATCTTCCTAAAGATATTTTTTTGTGTTGTTTCCTTCTGCTTCCTCTTCATTGCTCTCTTCAGGTCTTGTAGTTGTAGAACCACCACTTTCTTCTGGAGTTACTTTGTTGTTCTTTATATTATTATATATATATTTTTGCACTGGTGTCTGCCCATGGCTTCAGTGGTTCAGGATTAAGTGGCTTTTGGTCAGCTGTAGCAAGAGGGCTTGCGTGTCACCTGTCTCCTCTGAGCAAGGGGTTTGCTAGACCTCTGATTCTGCTCTGGACAGGGATCTGAATTTCAAATCCTCAATCCTTCTCTTATGAATCAGTTTGCCCTGGAGGTGAGGCCCAACAGTTCAAGGTCCCCTCTTTTAGGTGTGGCTGGAGGAGCCTCTCACCACCAAACCCTAGGTACTGTCTGCTAGGGAGAGCTGAGATCAGGCTCTAGGGATTGACCCTGGTCCTGGAGGGCAACTCCCCGGAAGGGTGGTCATTGTGTCAGAATCTGCTCACCTCTCCAGTTAGTTTTATAAAGATGTTTTTAATGATACTTCCTTCTATTTCCTCTTCATTGTTACGTTCAGGTCTTGGAGCTGAAGAACCACTTGCTTCTTCTGGTAGTGTCTTTTTGATTTTTCTTGGACATTTTGTATTATGACTCTTTTTGTTTTATTGTTTTATCTGACTGACATATCTATTTGCAATATTAATTCTCTCACTCCAGAGATTCTCTCTTACATCTCTTGCATTCTGTTGGTTATTCTTTCATCTGTAATTTCAGTTCATTCGTTCAGGATTTCTACTCCCAGCATTCCCTGTTTATATGTCTTCTTTATTGATTCTATTTTAATTTTTATATTTTACTATATTTCTTTACCTGTTTGATTTCTTTTTGTTGGTTTTCTTATTTCATTCTGGTATTTTAAATCTCTTCCATTTTTTACTTGTATTGGGTGTGGGTGGGTTTCCAAGCGGTGTCTGTGCTTGGCCTTGGTGGTTTGCAACTCATTTCTTAGTCTAATAAGTTTTTAATATACAAAGACTTTTCATTTTAAATTCATAAAATTTTCAATTAACCTCAAGTAGTGTAAATTTTAACCATGTTCCCCCAGTACTTTTGCAATATTTGTAAAGCACTTTTATCTCAGGAAACACTGTACCTTCCAGCTCAATTCCTGTCAACTTAGTACTTAATTACTACATTTGTCCCAGGCTCTGCCAATTAATTGTTCTTTTTCATGCTTAGCAGTGTTATTTTTATTGGGTAGTATGTGCACTATCTGTTTTGAGAAGTCATTTTCCATTTTATTTCACCACTAGTTCTAGTTTGCTACATTATTATTGTGACTAAAGCCTGACTATAAAAAATTGAGGTGGAATGGTTGATTAGGATCATGGCTAACTGTCACTTAAGCCAAGGCAGCATTTTGGTAACTGCAAATAATGCTTCCCGGCTTTTCTCTGCTTGAGCTTTTTATACAGCACTGCCTGTGGACAGCCCTGTTCACAGTGGGCTATACATTCCTAAATACATTACCAATTAATAAAATATTTTACAAGTGTAATTGTAGGATACTTTTATAAGGTAATTATTTTATTAATGTGTCCTCTAACGTTTTAGTGTTCTTTGTGTTAAGTTGATAAAAATTAACTAGAAAAAACGTAATTTACAAGTTTCATAGTGTTTATCCACAGTGAGCAACCTATTCTTTTTATTTTCTGCCAATATGAAGCTGATCTGCTTTCTATTACCACACCATCTTATACATGGCATTGCATTACATAGTGTATTAAATGAAATATAGTCATTCATTTGATACACATAAAATAAGCTTGTTGATATTTCACCAGGCTTATATAATATAGATATGGAAAAAGTAATTAAAATTACTAATATCGGAATGTGTCTAATTTTTCCTCAGATGCCTCCCTCTGTGTGCAGTGCTGATTGTGGTCCTGGATTTAGAAAATTCTGGCAGGAGGGAATGGCAATCTGCTGTTTTGATTGCAGCCCTTGTCCAGAAAATGAAGTTTCTAATAAGACAAGTGAGTGTTTGGAATTTAGATAAATCCTTCACATTGATCACACAGAGATGATAAAAGGGTCTAAAAGTCCATTGCACAAAAATATATTACTTTCTTATGTCTTTTAAAATAGAAATTTGAGAAATAATAATGTACATTTAAGTAACACCTTATACTATGACATATAACTTTGACTCACTGAAAATTTATGTCCTCTCATTTTCTGAAAGAATACATTTGGATAATCAAATTACTGTGTCAAAAATGTTTACATAAGGACTTTCTAGTGTGATAACATATATATTATACACTGATTATAAGTTTCATTCATTTTTATCTATTCAATTTTTATGTATGTGTGTCTCCCTAAATAGGTTTATAGGTACTGTGTATGTGCAGAAATTAATGGAGAACAAAACAGATCATCATAACCACTGAACTCAGTTAAGTGGGTGTTAGGAACCTAAAGCAAGTCCTCTGTAAGATTTATGGAGTTGGGAATAATTGAAAATTATCAGAAATTTTACTGTGAAACAGAAAATTAAAGCAATATCCAGACATCTGGTCTTAAAATTATCAGTATAATTTGAAACACTGTGTTCTTTGAATGACTGTTGACACCTGATGTAGAAAACATAACCAGTCCTGTGTTTAATATTTTATATATGGCACTCAGTTAATATTGTCACAAATATAAGATTGAAAGAGTTTTTTTTTTTTTTTTTTTATAAAATCAACTAGCCACACCTATCTGACTGGTGTTGTAACCTACTTAGCCCTTAATATTCAAGTAATTATTGTTTGAGTTGGCTACTTACAAATAGGGAATAAACTGTTTTTCTCTTCTACTTCCTGTCATCTAATGCAATAAAATCCAGCAAGTGGGCATAGCATCTAAATTTCTTTCTACTAAAGCTCAAAATGAATTTATTTCTATATAAAAGAAAGAGTTAGTCAACTGCTAGAAGTTGTCTTCTTGCCTCCATGTGGTAATGTGTGCCCAATTGAGGGTGCATGTGAGAGGCACCCAGTGTCTCCACAGTTATAGATACGGTCAGTTGTCAGACACCTGACATAGGTATTGGGAAATGATCTCAAGTCTTCTGCAAGTGAAGTACATTATCTCAACATTCTAGCTAACTTTCCAGTGACTTAAACAAATGAACTAATTATATATGTCTAAAATTATTGTTTTATATAAAGGAATTAAAGTTTAAAAGCATTTTCTGACTCTCTGCAATTATACATTGATTCAGAGTAGCTGTCATTACATTTTATGAACATTGCCAGGAGAGAGATTATAATGCATGAGTGGAGTATATTTTTTAAAACCAATGTTTTTCTATCAGTCTTGCTTGAGTTTTCTTGTGTTTATGTGCTCATGGTATTATTTTAATATCTACTTCACAGTGGAGTACATTCACAGAATCTGCATCTCAACATGGAAGGAAATTAGGGGAGGAGGAAGATGCTTTCCTCTTTCCAAGGATGACTGAATCAAAATGTAGAACTTTTAAATGCTAAATATATACAGATTTTTTTTGAGGGATAGCAATTTTGCTTCTTATGAACAAACCTCAGAAGAACAGTGTCCCTACTGCCAGATGAAGTCATGACTAAGAGAATATTTATTTGGTTTTTTAGATTACTTTTGCATTTTCTTTTTTTATTTAAAATGGATTATAATGTCCTTCTGTTCCATTTTTATTTAAAAAATAAATTTTTTATTATGAATTAAGTCACATTTTATATCCGTGTATATCCTTATTCAATGTATCTTCTCACTCTCACCCCCTCCAGTAACTCTCTCTTCTCCACATCTCCCTATCTGCTCTCCAGCAAGGGCAGGAGGTCACAAGGTCCGATATTGCTCAGTTCAGCCTCCATTCCTGGGAAATACAGTTTCCTCACCCCAACATTAAGACTGAGTCAGGTGCTCCTCTGGAGAGTGTGGGATCCAAGGTGTCAGTCCAAGGTGTTTTAGATCCCAAGATGTTCAGTGGTTGTGGCTTGTAGCTTGGACATGCTTTGCTTTTTGCTTTTTTGTTTAGAGTCCACTAATGAGTGATTACATCCCTTGCTTATATTTATGGGTTTGAGATACGTCATTCAGGAGGATATTCTCCAAATCCATCCATTTGCCTACAAATTTTAGGATATCAGTTTTTCTTACTGCTGAGTAGTACTCCACTGTGTAGACATACCACAATTTGTTAGAGCATTTTTCAGTTGAGGGGCATCTAGGTTGTTTTCAGATTCTTGCTATTACGAATAATACTGCTATGAACATAATTGAGCTAATGCCTTTGGAGTATGAATGTGCATGTTTAAGGTATACACCTAAAGTGGTATTGCTAGGTCCTTGGGAAGACTGATTCCCAATTTTCTGAAAAACAGCCATACTGCATTCCAGAGTGGCTGAACAAGCTTATACTCCCACCATCAATGGACGAATGTTACCCTTGTCCTGCACCCTCTCCAGCATAGGCTATCATTTGTGTCTTTTATCTTAGCCAATCTGACAGGTATCAGGTGGTATCTCAAAGTTGTTTTGATTTTCATCCATTTGTAATTCTTCTGCTGAGAATTCCCTTTCTAGTTCTGAACCCCATTTTTTGATTGGGTTGTTCAAGGTTTTGGGCTCTAGATTCTTGAGTTCTTTATATATTTTGGAGACCTATCCTCTATCACTTTTAGGGTTGGTGAAAATCTTTTCCCATTCTGTAGGCTGTCGTTTTGTCCTATTGACAGTGTCCTTGGCTTTACAGAAGCTTCTCAGCTTCAGGATGTCTCACTTATTGATTGTTATTCTTAGTGTCTGTGTCACTGGTGTTTTATTTAGAAAGTGTTTGCCTTTGCCCATTTCTTGAAGGGTATTTCCCACTTTCTTTTCTATCAAGTTCAAAGTGACTGGGTTTATGTTGAAGTCTTTGATCCACTTGGATTTGAGTTTTGTGCAGGGTGACAGGCTCGGATCTATTTGCATTTTTCTACACACAACCCACCAGCTATGCCAACACCATTTGTTAAACATATTTTCTTTTTTCCATTGATTATTTTGGTTCTCTTTGTCAAAGATCAGGTGCTCAAAGGATTTTAGTTTAATGCCTGAATCCTCAATTCAATTCCATTGATACAAAAGTCTGTGTTTATGCCAGTACCAGACTGTTTTTATTACTGTAGCTCTATAGTATAACTTGAAGTCGGGGATGGTGATGCCTCCTGAATTTCTTTTGTTTAGGAAAATTGTTTTGGAAATCCTAGCTTTCCTGTTTTTCCAAATGAAGTTGAGTATTGTTCTTTCAAGGTCCAAAAAATATTGTGTTGGGATTTTGATGGGCAGTGCATTGAATCTGTAGATTGCTTTTTGGTAAAATTGCCATTTTTACTATGTTGATCTTAACTACCCAGGAGCATGAGATGCCTTTCCATTTTTTGATATCCTCTTCAATTTCTTTTTTCAGTGATTTAAAAATTTTGTCAAATAGATCTGTTACTTCTTTGGTTATAGTCACTCCAAGATATTTAATGCTATTTGTAGCTATTATACAGGGTGATGTTTCCCTTATTTCTTTTTCAGCCTTTTTATCTTTAGTGTATAGGAGGGCTACTTATTTCTTTGAGTTAATCTTGTATCCTGCTGTATTGCTGAAGGTGTTTATCCACTGTAGAAGTTCCCTGGTAGAATTTTGTGGGTGACTTATGTAAACAATCATATCATCTGCAAATAGAGATAATTTCACTTCTTCTTTTCAAATTTGTATCCCCTTAATCTCTTTTCCTTCTCTTATTGCTTCAGCTAAACCTTTGTGAACTATATTGAATAGATAAGGGGAGAGAGGACATCCTTATCTACTTCCTGATTTTAGTTGGATTGCTTTGAGTTTTTCTTTATTAAGTGTGATGTTGGCTGTCAGCTTCTTGTAAATCACCTTTATTATATTGAGATATTATTCCTGAACCTTCCAGAGATTTAATCATAAAGAATTATTGAATTTTCTTAAAGCCTTTTTCAGAATCTAAGGATATGATCATGTAGTTTTTTTCTTTAGTTTGTTTATATGATGGATGGATGTTTACAGTTTTTTTGTATGTAAATCCATCCCTGCATTTTTGGGAAGAAGCCCACTTGGGCATGGTGGATTTTGTTATTTATATATTGTTGCACATGGTTTGCCAAACTTTTGTTGAGTATTTTAGCATCAATATTCATAAGGGAAATTGGTCTGTAATTGTCCTTCTTTGTTATGTCTTTGAGTGGCTTGGGTATTAGGGTGATTGTGGCCTCATAAAAGGAATTTGTCAATATTCCTTCAGTTTCTACTGTGTGAAATAGTTTGGGTAGTAATGGTGGTTATTCTTCTTTGAAAGTCTGGTAGAATTCGGCACTGAAACCATCTGGGCCTGGGCTTTTTTTACTTGGGAGACTTTTAATGACAGATTCAATTTCCTTTAGGGTTATAGTTCTGTTTAGGTAACTAATCTGTTCATCATTTAATTTTGGTAAATGGTACCTGTCCAAAAACTGTCCATTTCTTCTTGGCTTTCCATTTTTGTGGAATACAGATTTTCAGAGTATGATCTTGTAATTCTCTGAATATCCTGGGGATCTGTTTTTATGTGCCCCTTTTCTTTTTTGATTTTGTTATTTCGATACTCTCTCTCTGCTTTTTTATCAATTTGAATAAGGGCTTATCTATCTTGTTGACTTTCTCAAAGAACCAACTCTGATTCATTGAGTCTTTGCACTGTTCTTTTTGTTTCAATTGTACTGATTTCAGCTCTAAGTTTGATTATTTCCCGCCGTCTACTCCTTCTAGATGAGTGTGCTTTTAATTGTTCTAAGGTTTTCAGTTGTACTGTTAGTTCTCTAGTGTGTGATTTCTCTAGGCTTTTCATATAGGCATCTAGTGCTATGAGTTTTCCTCTTAAGACTGCTGTCATTTTGTCCCATGAGTTTGGTTATGTTGTGGATTCATTTTCATTAAATTCTAGGAAGACTGATTTTTTTTTCTTGACTCAGAGGTGGTTCAGCTGAGTGAATTTTTGTTTCTATGAACTGGTTGGCTTTGTGAGATTTTTTTGATGCTTTGCACTTAGGCCCTGGTTGTCCAATATGAATCAAGGGATTATTTCTATTTTTTTGTATCGGTTGATATTTGCTTTATGACCAATTATGTGGCCTTTTTTGAGAAAGTTCCAAGTGTTGCTGAGAAATATGTACATTCCTTTGCATTTGGGTGGAAACTTCTGTAAATATCTATTAATCCATTTGCATCATAACCTCTGTTAGACTCCTTATTTCTCTGTTGTGTTTCTGTCTTGTTGACCTATCCAGGGGTGAAAGTTGTATATTGAAGTCTCCCAGTATTAGGGAGTGAGAATTGATGTGGGATTTGAGCTTTAGCAGTGTTTCTTTTACATAGGTAGTTGTCCTTATATTATGGGCATAAATATTCAGGATTGAAATCTCCTCTTGAGCATTTTTTCCTGTGATGAATATTTAATGACCATGTTGGTCACTTTTAATTGCTTTAAGCTTAAAGTCCAATTTGTTAGATATTAGGATGGCAAGCCCAGCTTGTTTCTTAGGACCATTTGATTGCAAAATCTTTTTCTAATCCTTTACTCTGAGCCTTTGTCTGTCTTTGTGGTTGAGGTGTGTTTCTTGTAGGTATCAGAAGGATGGCTTCTGTTGTATCCATCTTGTTTGTGTGTGTCACTTTGTAGGAGAGTTGAGTTCATTGATATTAAGGGATATTAGTGACCATGATTGATTTTTCCTGCTAGTTTTGGTGTTAGTTTGTGTGTTGTTTTCCTCTGGGCTATCTTTCTCTGGGATTATTGATTGTTTTTGGTTTCATGGGTGTAACTGGGATCCTTAGGTTGGAGTTTTCCCTCTAATGCTTTCTGGAGGTCCAGACTGGTAGATAGGTCTTGCTTCAGTCTGACTTTGTCATGAAATATCTTGTTTACTCCTTCTATGGTGATTGGTAATTTTGCTGGATATAGTATTCTCGTTTGGCAGCCATGGTCTTTTAGTGAGTGTATAACTTCTTACCAAGTCCTTCTACCTTTCATCATTTCCATTGAATAGTCAGGTGTTATTCTGATGGGTCTGCCTTCATAAGTAAGTTGACCCTTTTCTTTTGCAGCTCTAAGATTTTTTTCTTTGTTCTGTGTGTTGTATGGCTTGATTATTGTGTGGCGGGCTGACTTTTTTTGAGGGTCATATCTATTTGGTGTTCTGTAAGCTTCTTGTATCATTTTAGGCATTTCCTTCTTTAGGTTAGAAAAGCTTTTTTTGATTTTATTGAATACGTTATCTGTGCCTTTGAGCTGGTATTCTTCTGTTTCTTCTATTTCTATTATTCTCAAGTTAGGTCTTTTTAATGGTTTTCCAGATTTCCTGAACATTTTGAGTTATGGCTTTTTTGGTTTTGGCATTTTCTTTGGCTGATGTATCTATTTCAGCTACTGAGTCTTCTACTTCAGAGATTCTCTTTTCCATTTCTTGGATTTTGTTGGTTATGCTTGTGTCTGTAGCTGCAGTTCTTTTCTTCAGGTTTTTTTATTTCCATCTTTGCCTCATTTTGTGTCTTTTTTATTGCTTCTATTTCACTTTTTAGTTCCTGGAATGTTTCTTTCATTTTTTTGATTTCACTTTTCTTGGTTTTCTTTTAAGGGTTTGCTCATCTCTTCCAATTTTTTGTTTGTAATTTCTTCTATTTCTTTAAGGGAATTTTTTATATGTTCTTTGAAGGCTTCAATGATCTTCATACAGGTGTTTTTGGTGTTGTTTCCTTCTGCTTTGTCTTCATTGCTCTGTTCAGGTCTTGTAGTTGTAGAACCACCAGTTTCTTCTGGTGTTGCATTTTTGTTCTTTATATTATTATATGTATTTTTGCCTTGGCATCTGCCCATGGCTTCAGTGGTTCAAGATTAGGTGGCTCCTACTCAGTTGTGGCAAGAGCGCTTGTGTGTCTCCTGTCTCCTCTGAGCAAGTGGTCTGCTTAATCTGTCACTCTGATCTGGGAAGAGGTCTGAATTTCAAGTCCTCAGTCCTTCTCGGACCATGGATGATGCACTTTACCCTGGAGGTGGGGCTGGCTGTGCAATGTCCTCTTTTTTAGGTGTGGCTGAAGGAGCCCTAGTGTAGAGAGCTGCCTGCTGCTGCGCCTTAAAGATGGTGCTGATTTCCGCCCTCCACCCCCCGTGGGTGAATGCTCTCTTTTGATTAAACAACTCCTTATTTGGCTTGAACCTGGGGTGTGGTTTGCTGTTGTGTATGTGGACCTATGAGCTGTGCCCACTTGGCTTATTGGGATTGGATGCCCTGGGAGTATTTAGTCATTGGGCGGGGTTTCCTGGGGAGAGAAGAACAAAGAGGGAACAATTATAAAGGTCCTGAATAAACTGCTGAAAGGAGATCCTGGGTGTTGCGCTTTCCTTGCTGGCAAGGTTGCTCATGACACCCTAGTCTTGTCTGCTAAACAGAGTCTGGGGTCAGGCTCTGCAGATTGACCCTGGTCCCGGAACACAACTTTCTGGATGGGGGATCAGGCACCACAACCTGCTCACCCCTGGACATGGTCTGAATTTCAAAGTCCTCAGTCCTTCTCTGCTGATGCAGTTGGAAGTGAGCTGTCCACGCAAGGTCCCCTCATTTAGCAGTGGCTGGAGGAGCCCCTCATAGCCAAACCCTAGTCTTGTCTGCTTGAAGTGTCTGGGTTCAAGTACCACAGACCAATCCTGGTCCCAGAACACAACTTTCCCAGCAAGGAAACAGGCATTGGGGCCTGCTTACCTTACCTCACCTCTGGACGGAATCTTGTGAATAGCTCTTCTGTGAGTGTCTGGTAGAACTCTGCACTGAAATTATCTGGACCTGGGTTTTTTTTTTTTAAATTGGGAGGATTTTAATGTCAGCTTCAATTTTCTCTGGGCTTATAGGTCTGTTTTGGTAATTAATCTGTTCTTCATTTAATTTTGGTAGATAGAACCTGTCCAAAAAGCTGTCCATTTCTCCTAGGTTTTCCATTTTTGTGGAATACAGATTTTCAAAGTATGATCTTGTAATTCTCTGGATTTCCTGGGAGTCTGTTGTTATGTCCCCCTTTTCATTTCTGATTTTGTTGATTTGGATACTCTCTGCTTTTTGATTAGTTTGCATAAGGGCTTATCTATCTTGTTGACTTTCTCAAAGAACCAACTCTTAGATTCATTGATTCTTTGTATTGTTCTTTTTGTTTCAATTGTATTGATTTCAGCTCTAAATTTGATTATTTCCTGCTGTCTACTTCTTCTAGGTGAGTTCGCTTCTAACTGTTCTAAGGCTTTCAGCTGAGCTGTTAGGTCTCTAGTGTGGGATTTCTCTAGGTTTCTCAAATAGGCATCTAGTGCTATGACTTTTCCTCCTAAGATTGCTTTCATTGTTTCCCACAAGTTTGGGTATGTTGTGGATTTATTCTTGTTAAATTCTAGGAAGACTTTGATTACTTTCTTAATTTCTTCCTTGACCTAGAGGTGGTTCAGCTGAGTGATGTTTAGTTTCCATGAGTTGGTAAGCTTTCTGTCATTTTTGATGTTGTTGAACTCTAATATTAGATCCTGGTGGTCTGATATGATACAAGGAATTATTCCAATTTTTTTGTATGTATTGATTTTACTTTATGACCAATTATGTGGTCAATTTTAAAGAAAGTTCCATGTGGTACTGAGAAATATGTATATTTCTTTGTGTTTGGATGGAAGCTTCTACAAATATATATTAGTCTATTTGTATCATAATGTCTCTTAGACTCCTTATTTCTCTGTTAAGTCTCTGTCTGTTTGACCTTTCCAAGGATGAAAGTAAAGTACTGAAGTCTCCCACTATTTGGGTGTCAGAGTTAGTGTTCAATTTAATCTTTAGTTATGTTTGTTTTCCAAATATAGGTGCCCTCATTTTAGGGGAATAAATATTCAGAATTGAAATCTTATCTTGATCAATTTTCCTTGAGATGAATAGGTAATGTCCATTCTTGTCGATTTTAATTGATTTGAGTTTAAATTCTAGTTTGTTAGATGTTAGGATGGCAACCCCAGCTTCTTAGGGCCATTTGATTGGAAAATCTTTTCCTAACCCTTTACTCTTTGCCTGTGTCTGTCTTTGTGGTTGAGGTTTGTTTCTTGTAGGGATAAGAAGGGTGGCTTCTGTTTATTTTATTTTTTTCATTTTTTCTATTATTATTATTGTTATTATTATTATGAACAAAGAAGACACACTTTTTAACCTTGTATATCCTTATTCAAGGTCCCTACCCCCTCCCACCAAATCAGGTCATTCTTTCTTCTCCACAAATCCCCATCCCATCCCTGGGCAGGCTGCAGGCAGTCCCATGGTTCCACTGCCCCAATATTGCTTAGTTCAGTCTCCACTCCTGGCAGATGCAGTTTTCAACCCCCCTCCCTCAAGAGTGAGTCGGGTGTTCCTCTAGGGGGAGTGGGATCCAAGGTGTCAGTCCAGTGTGTTTTTGATCCCAAGCTGTTCAGTGGTTGTGGTTTGCAGCTTGGGCATGCTTTGCTTTTTTCTTGCTTGTTTGTTTGTTTGCTTGTTTAGAGTCCACTAATGAGTGAGTACATTCCCTGCTTATCTTTCTGAGATTGTGATACCTCACTCAGGAGGATATTCTCCAGATCCATCCATTTTCCTGCAAATTTTAGGATATCATTTTTTTCTTATTGCTGAGTAGTACTCCATTGTGTAGATGTACCACAGTTTGTTAATCCATTCTTCAGTTGAGGGACATCTAGGTTGTTTCTAGGTTCTTGCTATTACAAATAATGCTGCTATGAACATAGTTGAGCTAATGCCTTTGGAGTGTGACTGTGCATCTTTAGTGCACACACTCCGAAGTGGTATTGCTGGGTCCTTGGGGAGATAGATTGTGAGTTTTCTGAGAAACTGCCATACTGCATTCCAAAGTGGCTGAAAAAGCTTATACTCCCACCAACAATGGAGGAGTGTTCTTTTTTCTTTGCACCCTCTCCAGCATAGGCTGTTCTCTGTGTCTTTTATCTTAGCCAATCTAACAGGTGTCAGATGGTTCTTTGAGAAAGTCAAAAAAATAGATAAGCCCTTATCCAAACTAATCAAAAAGCACAGAGAAAGTATCCAAATCAACGAAATCAGAAATGAAAAGGGGGACATAACAACAGATCCTCAGGAAATCCAGAGAATTATCAGATCATACTTTGAAAATCTGTATTCCACAAAAAAAGGAAACCTTGAAGAAATGGACAGCTGTCTGGACAGTTACCATCTACCAAAATTAAATGAAGATCAGATTAGTTACTTAAACAGGCCTATAACCCTTAAAGAAATTGAAGCTGTCATTAAAAGCCTCCCCAAAAATAAAAGCCCTGGTCCAGATGTTTTCAGTGCCGAATTCAACCAGACATTCAAAGAAGAATTACTACCGTTACTCCTCAAACTATTTCACACAGTAGAAACTGAAGGAATATTGCCAAATTCCTTTTATGAGGCTACAATTACCCTAATACCGAAGCCACTCAAAGACACAACAAAGAAGAATTATAGACCAATTTCCCTCATGAATATTGATGTGAAAATTCTCAACAAAATTTTAGCAAACCATATACAACAATGTATAAAAAATATCATCCACCATGACCAAGTAAAGTTCATCCCAGAAATGCAGGGTTGGTTTAACATGCAAAAAACCGTAAACGTTATCCATCATATAAACAAACTAAAGGAACAAAACCAGATGATCATATCCTTAGATGCTGAAAAAGCCTTTGACAAAATCCAACACTCCTTTATGATTAAAGCCCTGGAGAGATCAGGAATACAGGGATAATACCTAAATAAAATAAAGGCGATTTACAAGACAGCCAGTATCATACTTAATGGAGAAAAACTCAAAGCAATCCCACTAAAATCAGGAACTAGACAAGGATGTCCTCTCTCCTCTTATGTATTCAATATAGTTCTTGAAGATTTAGCTAAAGCAATAAGAGAACAAAAGGAGATTAAGGGGATACAAACTGGAAAAGAGTGAAGCTATTTCTATTTGCAGATGATATGATTGTATACATAAGTGACCCACAAAATTCTTCTAAGAAACTGCTACAGCTAATAAACACCTTCAGCAATGTAGCAGGATACAAGATTAACCCAAAGAAATCAGTAGCCCTTCTATACACTAAAGATAGAAGAGCTGAAAAAGAAATAAGGGAAACATTTCCCTTCATCATAGCAGCAAATAGTATTAAATACCTTGGAGTAACTATAACCAAAGAAGTAACAGACCTTTTTGGCTTTTGTTTTTTTAGCCATCTTGTTAGTGCATGTCTTTTTATAGGTGAATTGAGCCCATTGATATTAATGGTTATTAGTGACCAATGACTGATATTCCCTGCTGTTTTTGGTGGTAGCTTGTATGTATTGCCTTCCTTTGTGCTTTTCTTCTTTGGGATTATTGATTGCTTGTGGTTTCATTCATATATCTGGGATCGTTAGGTTGGAGTTTTCCCTCTGATGCTTTCTGAAGTACTGGTTTGGTACATAGGTATTGTTTAATTCTGACTTTGTCATTAAATATCTTGTTTACTCCATCTGTGGTGATTGCTAGTTTTGCTGGGTTCAGTATTCTAAAGGTTGTCATGCTCTTTTATTGTCTGTATACCTTCTTACCAAGATCTTCTTGCTTTCATTGTTTCCATTGAATGGTTGGTTGTGATTCCAATGGGTCTGCCTTCATTGGTAAATTGACCTTTTTCCTTTGCAGCTCTTAAATTTTTTCTTTGTTCTGTATGTTTTGTGACTTTATTGTTATATGGTGAGCAGTCTTTTTTTGGGATCATATCTATTTGGTCTTCTTGTATCTTTATAGGCATTTCCTTTTTTAAGTTAGGAAAGTTTTCTTCTATGATTTTATTGAACACATTATTGCTTTGGTCTGGAAATATTCTTCTTCTTTTCCTATTCTCAGTTCAGGTTTTTTCATGTTGTCCCTAGTTTCCTGAACAAAATGTGTTATGGCCTTTTTTGTTTTAGTGTTTTCTTTGACTGATATATTTATTTCTGCTACTGAGTCTTCCACTCCAGAGGTTCTCTCTTCCATCTTTTGGATTCTGTTTGTTGTGCTTGTATCTGTAGTTCCAGCTCTTTTCTTCAGGTTTTCTATTTCTATATTTGTCTCATTTTGTGCTTTTTTTATTGCTTCTAATTCACTTTTTAGTTTCTGAAAACTTTCTTTTTGGTTTTCCTTTTCTTGATTTTCTTCATCTGCTCAAGTTTTTTGTTTGTATTTTCTTCTATTTCTTTAATGGAATTTTCCACATCCTCTTTAAAAGCTTCAATATTCTTCATAACGGTGTTTTTCTTCTGTTGTTTCCTCTTTATTGCTCTGTTCAGGTCTTGTAGTTGTAGAACCACCAGTTTCTTCTGATGTTGCCTTGGTGTTCTTTATATTGTTATATTTAATTTTGCACTGATGTCTTCCCATGGCTTCAGTGCTTTACAATTAGTAAGCTCCTAGTCACTTGTGGCTAGTGGGATTTTGTGTCTTCTGTCTGTTCTGAGCAAGAGGTTGTTTGACTTGTATTGCAACTCTGAGAGGGGTCAGAGTTTTCATGTCCTAAGTCCTTGTCTGTTGACAAGGTCCAGATTTCCCTGGAGCCAGGGTCCAATTAGGCAAGCTAGGGATATTCAGAAGAGGCTCCTCACCCTCTCCAGCATAGGCTGTCATTTGTGTTTTTTATCTTAGCCAATCTGACAGATGACAAGTAGTATCTCAAAGTTGTCTTGGTTTGCATTTCTCTGATGGCTAAAGATGGTGAACACTTTTTCAAGTGCCTTACAGCCAATCGTAACCCTTTTTAGATCTGAACCCCATTTTTTTGATTGAGTTATTCAAGGATTTGGGCTCTAGATTCTTGAATTCTTTATATATCTTAGAGATCAATCCTCTATCACTTGTAGGGTTGGTGAAACTCTTTTCTCATCCTCTAGGCTGTTGTTTAGTCCTATTGACAGTATCCTTGTCTTTACAGAAGCTTCTCAGTTTCAGGAGATCCCACTTATTGATTGTTGACCTTAGTGTCTGTGCCACTAGTGTTATATTTAGGAAGTAGTCACCTGTGCCAATTCGTAGAAGTGTATTTCCCACTTTCTTTTCTATCAAGTTCAAAGTGGCTGGGTTTATGTTGAGGTCTTTGATCCACTTGGATTTGAGTTTTGTGCAGGGTGACAGGCTCAGATTTATTTGCATTTTTCTACACACTTCCATCCAGCTATGCCAACACCATTTGTTAAATATACCATCTTTTTTTCCATTGAATATTTTGAGCCTCTTTGTCGAAGATCAGGTGTTCATACATTTTTGGGTTAATATTTGGATCCTCAATTCTGTTCCACTGATTCCCAACTCTGTTTTTATGCCAGTACCAGACTGTTTTTATTACTGTAGCTCTATAGTATAGCTTGAAATCAGGGATGGTGATACCTCCTGAGGTTCTTTTGTTGAGCAAATTTGTTTTGGCAATCCTGGCATTTCTGTTATTCCAAATGAAATTGAATATTGTTCTTTCAAGGTCCAAAAAATATTGTGTTGGGATTTTGAAGGGCAGTGCATCGAATCTGTAGATTGCCTTTGGTAGAATTGCCATCTTTACTATGTTGATCCTACCTATCCAGGAACATGGGAGAGCTTTCCATTTTCTGATATCCTCTTCAATTTCTTTCTTTATGTTTTAAAATGCTGGAGAGGGTGGGAAGCAAGGGGAACACGCCTCCATTGTTGGTGGCAGTGTAAGCTTGTTCAGACACTCTGGAATGCATTATGGTGGTTTCTCACAAAACTGAGAATGAATGTCCCCAAGGACCCAGCAATTCACTTCGGGGTGCATACCCTAAAGATGCACAGTCGTACTCCAATTGCACTAGCTCAACTATGTTCATAGCAGCATTATTTGTTTTTAGCTGAGTTGTTTTTAGCTGACTCTGAGTGTCCCCATGAATTTTGTTTAGTATTTTTTCTAATTCAATGTGTTTGGGCTGAAAAAGCTAGAAAATGTATTTAAGGTTTTAACTCAGTAGACCACAGAAAACTTTATCTATCATGTGGACAGCATTCATAAAACAGACTGAAATACCTCAGCAGGCAAGGAATCTATGGGATTTGAGACTTTAATATATATGTGGTGCAAATTAATGATTATTGATTGATACTCTGTCACTGAACCACTTTAAGTCACTCTGTCTTAGTACCCAGAGAGTACTGAAAATATTGGTGCTTTCTTTATAAGATGAAAAATGTAGTCACTAACATACATTTAAATAGACAACATACTTTTTGTTTTCCTCACACAAGAAGATAATAATTAATATTATAAAATAGAAGCATTGTTTATGATTATTATCCTCTGTATAGTTAATGTTAACTCTTCGGCATTTTTAAATTCTTTTTACTGTTTTTTTGATACAAAATACAAAATAAAGAAGGAAAAAAAAAGCATTGTTATGCAGGCATATTTTTCAACTATGTCCTCAGGAAAACTACAGACACTGTAACACTATTTCTACAAAATGTCTTCTCACTAAAGGTTATAATGCTACACTGATAATACTTTTATTTTCTCCTTCAGATATGGACCAGTGTGTGAAGTGTCCAGAGGACCAGTATGCCAATGCAGAGCAGAACCAGTGTATTCCTAAAACTGTGATCTTTCTTAGCTACAAAGATACATTGGGAATGACTCTAACTTTAATGGCCTTGTTCTTCACTACATTCACATTTGTGGTTCTTGGGGTCTTTGTGAAGTATCGTGACACCCCCATTGTGAAGGCCAATAATCGCACTCTCAGCTACACCTTACTCATCTCACTCATCCTTTGTTTTCTGTGTTCCTTGCTCTTTATTGGCCACCCAAATGCAGCTACATGCATCCTACAGCAAATTACATTTGGAGTCATATTCATTGTGGCTGTTTCTACTGTGTTGGCCAAAACGGTGACTGTGCTAATAGCTTTCAAAGTCACAGCTCCTGGAAGGAGAATAAGATCCTACCTGATCTCAAGGGCACCCAACTATATTATTGTCATCTGTACCCTCATCCAAATTATTCTCTGTGCAATCTGGCTGGGAGTATCTCCTCCATCTATTCACATTGACACACACTCGGAACATGGTAAAATCATTATTGTCTGTGACAAGGGCTCAGTTACTGCATTTTATTTTGTCTTGGGATATCATGGCACCCTTGCTTTAGCAAGCTTTATCTTTGCTTTCTTGGCCAGGAATCTCCCCGACACATTTAATGAAGCCAAGTTGCTGACCTTTAGCATGTTGTTATTCTGCAGTGTCTGGGTCACATTTCTCCCTGTCTATCATAGCACTAAGGGCAAGATCATGGTATCTGTGGAGGTCTTCTCCATCTTGGCCTCCAGTGCAGGCTTGCTGGGATGCATCTTTTTTCCCAAGTGCTACATAATTTTGTTAAGACCAGAGAGAAATTCTCTCTCAAACTTAAAGAAGAAAACACCTTTCTGTAAGAAACTTTCCTAATTCAAAACTGACAACTATAGTGTTGGTACAGAATGATGTATTAGGATACAATGCAAGTTGTAAGCATTAGACAGTGGCTCTTATTGTTTCTTCTAAAGATGATGCCAAGAATTGTCATGTATACTCCTATTCTTTATATTGTCTCCTGTAATCTTCAAATCAGCCACTTATTTTTATAAGACTTGGCTGTTGGACATTATTCCAAAGCCGAAGTTGTTTTCTTTTTCTATTATATAATACAATTGGAAAAATAAAAGTGTGATATGTGAAGTATAGTTGTCATTTAATAGCAACTAAAACCTAGATTTTGGGGAAAAAGCTGAAATATCAGAAGAGAAGAAACAGACCAAAGTCATTTTCAGCCAGCCAAATTCTCTGGGTAAAAGCTATTTTCTAGAGTCTATAGCCAGGTTTGTTGCTTATACAGAATGCCATACCGTCTGCCTTTGCCTCCTTAAATATCTTCTTTGCCCAGTTGTTTCACTTCTGGGTTCAACTCTGCATTATAATCCTAGAGTTAAGATTAAAGTTGTGAGATATTACTGTTTGGTAGTTATAAATTGAATTTATAGAAAAATAGAAAGATCTCTGATGTGGTAGTCTTTATGCTGTGAATAAAATAATTTATTTGGCCTATGGTGGGTACCATGGAAGTAGGCAGAGAAATCAGAGCATAGGAAAAATAAGAAGGGTTGGATTAAGAGAGACTTGATCCAGCCAGCCATGAAGAAAGAGCTAATAAAATAGGTACGCCGTTTTTTATGTGGTAGGACACATTAATGGAAATGGGTTAAATTATGATGAAAGAGCTAGCTAGCAGTTTGCCTAAGCTTAGGCCAAACACGATGAAATTAATATAAGCATCTGATTTATTTTGTGAGGACTAAGTGGTGATGAGCAAAACAGGTCTGTTCCAGGTGTCTAGGCTTGTCAGAAACATTATCTACAGATCTCTGTCTCTGGAGTTATGGGATTAAATGCATATATTACCACTTGTTCTTTATCCATGCTAGGAATAAAAGTGTGAGTTACCAACTGTCATTCTTGTGCTTGAATTGAAGGTGTGAGTTACCACTATCTAACACGCTTGGCTTTACTGTGGATGGTTCTGATCTCTAATATTCCAGACTTACTTTATTAAACATGAAATATATCACCACATATCTGAGGGTCTGTGTGAGTTTGACAGCTTTTGAGTGTTCAGAAGAATCACAGTGAGAATTTTCATATTTATTACTCCCATATGGACATTCTTTCCCAGATCTTTTATGCCTGTATTACCCTTCCAATAAGAGCATGTCGTCAAGTGACAACCATCATGTATGGGAAAATCATTATACAGTAAGATGAGGAAAAGGAATATATCTTTAAATGTTTCTCAGCAATTTGAGCATCCATTTTAGTGAATTCTAGGCTTATAACTTTACCCCAATTTAAAAGTCCATTTTTTAATACCTAGTGTCTTGAGTTCTTTATGTATTCTGGATATTAGTCCTCTACACATGTAGAAATGGTATAACTCTTTTCTCATTCCTTTGGCTGCTAGTTTGTCTCAATGATAATGTCTTGTAGCTTAGAGAAGCATTTCAATTTCATGAGGCCCAATTTCTTAATTCTTGATTTTAGTGTGTATATTATACATAGTTCTTAGCATCCCATAAAACTTCCTCTAAAATTGACCACATAGTCATTCATAAAGCAAATAGCAATATGTACAAAAATTAAAAATAATTATATTTTTATACTTAACACCTTAAAGACTGTGTGTCATTCAATGCTTACTAAATAGAAATAAAAGTTCTAAAAATTGGAAATAACTCCTTGTATCATATCAGACCACCATGGCCTAAAGTTAGAATTCAACAACAACAAAAATCATAGAAAGCCTACAAACACATGGAAACTCACATCTCTATATTGAATCACTGCTAAGTCAGAGAAGAAATTAAGAAATAAATCAAAGATTTCCTAAAATTTAATGAAAATGTATCTACAGCAAACCCAATCTTATGGGACACAATGAAAGTAGTGTTAAGAGGAAAATTCATAGCACTAGATGCCTATATAAAAAACTAAGAGAAATACCATACCTGAGACCTAGCAATTCAGCTGAGGGCTTTAGAACAATTAGAAGTAAACTCAACTAGAAGGAGTAGACAGGCAAAACCAAGCAAGCTTAGGGCTGTAATCAGTACAATAGAAACAAAGAGAACAATATACATAATCAAGGAATCAAAAAGTTAGTTCTTTGAGAAAGTCAAGAAGATAGATAAACCCTTATTTAAACTAAACAAAAAAGCAGATGGAGAGTAATCAAATGAACAGAATCAGAAGTGAAAAGTGAGACATAATGACAGACACCTAGAAAATCCAGATAATTATTAGGTCATGTTTTGAAAATCTATACTCTACAATTGTAGGGAGCCGGGAGCCCGGTCAAGCAGGAAAGACGGTGCCGGTTTCCAGTACCAAGGCGCGGCCGAGGCGATAAACAACGCTTCTGCGCATGTCCCCCGGTAAGTTTCCACTCTGTGAGCCAAGCCCTCTGACCCTGCGTCATGTCAGGCGAGAGTCTGCAACCAATCAGAAGGGGAGACGTAAGAGGCTAGGGCTTGGCAGTATAAAAGCAGGCTCCTGGCAAGGGGTCGGGGTCTTCTCCCATTTGGTGAAGAGTGGACTTGCTGCAGAAGGATCCAAACTGCGTACTGCGTTCTTCTTCGCAGGCGAAGACAGGGCGCGGGACAACTGGTGCTTGAAACCCGGGAATCGAAACACCTTCGCACCGACGGGAGACCCCTTCTTGGAGACAGAAGAGAAGGTGGATTCAGAACTGCAGGTGAGTCACTCAGAGAGGCATCCTTGATTGAACCTTGCT
>PVIH01016242.1:0-46390 GCA_004025045.1 Sigmodon hispidus | reverse complement strand
CATGTAAAAACCCCAGGAGTTTAAACGATGGCTGGACCTGAGGGGTGTTAGTGAGGTTTTCTGGCCCCTCAGGCACACATGGCTCCATGTACGGACACAGAAAGAGGGGAGGGTGGGCGGCAAGTCTAGGAAAGCCAGAACTTCAGGTGCGCTGCTTTGTGGGTGAAATCAGCAAAGCAGGCAGGAGCACTGGGGAGAGACTTAGAGAGCAAGTGCCTACTGTGTGAGCCTAATGGCCTGAGTTCAGATCCATACACAGTAGCATAAGCATCTGTGGCGCCTGTGTGCCCTTTGCGGGAGGTGGGAGGCAGCGGGGTGGATTTCTGAAAACTTGTGGGGCAGACAGCCTGATGTATAAGGTAGAAAAGATCTTGTCTTAAACAGATACAAAGGCAACAATCACAGGTGTTATCTTCTGATCTTCACACTTACATGAGAGGCTCTCCCCTTACAAAACATGCTCATACATGCTTACACACACACACACACACACACAAACACACACACACACACACACACGCGATGGGAGAATGGAATAATGCCAGCTTTACAGAAGGAAGAGGCACAAGACCATCTTTCTACTTTAGGGCGAAGAAAACATGGCTCCATGCTGTCCTCAGCTGGGAAGGTTACCTGAGGCCTCTGGGACCAGCCTCCTGCCTGAAGGCAAAACCTCCCTTACCCTGCTGGACAGATGTGCACTGTATAAAACCAGGCTACATGTGGTGTCAGTTGCTCAATTCTCCATATCCTACAGAAACACATGCACCTGGCAGTCCCGGGGGACCCATGCCGATCAAAGTGTGGGCTTAGGAGCTCCATTAGTGGATGCTGGTGTGCCTTTACAAGAGAACAGAGGTTCAGTTCACCAGCCAGCCACGCAGGAGAAGTACCTCCAGCAAGCCTCTGGATCAAAGATTCTCATTCTGTGGGTCATGACCCTTTGGGGTCACATATTAGATATTACATTATGATTCATATCACATCAATGTATGTGTGTGTGTGTGTGTGTATCAAAATCACAGTTGAGAAGTAACTATGACAGCACTCGGAACCGTATGAAAGGATGGCAGCATTAGGAAAGCTGCGAACTGGGACTATAGATTATATGGGAAATTTCTAGGGGCTAACGGTGGGGAGGGATGCTGATACAGAGACATGCCTTTGGAGCTGTAGGAATCTCTCTATTCATTGTTGCAACTAAATACCTGGCAAAGTCAACTGAAAATGGTGGGGTTCATTTGGCTCACGGTTTCAGGGGAACAGTCCATCATGGCAAGAAGTCACGGCAGCAGGAGTGTGAAGCGGCTGCTCACACGGCATCCACAGTCAGGAAGCAGAGAGATGGATGCTGGAGCTTAGCTTGCCTTGCTTTTTATTCCTCCCAGGACCTCATCCCATGAGATAGTACCACTCACATGCAGGGTGGGTCTTTCACCTCAGTTAACCTAACCTGGGCGACTCAAGATCCAGGCAAATTGACAATACTACCCAGCACAGGAGTCCTTGGCCTGGACTGGGCTCATCTGTGCTCACTCTGGGATAGCTTGAGGGACACCACTGCCCTGCTCCGAGCCCCACTTCAAGCCCACATCGCCCTGAAGCTCAGCAGCCTCTTGGGGCTGCAGCTAAGCTTCATGACCCAACCTCTCTGAGCTTCCACCTTTCCATCGCAGTGAAAGATCACCACACCTATCTCTGAGGCATCACACCATCATGAGAACCATGACGCCGGTGGCAGAGGACCTGGATTAGTGAAATTGACCAGGTGAGGCAATGGGAAGTCCCTACTAGCCATAAGTCTGGGCTCCAGATTCTGCCCAGTCCAGTCACCACCTTCTGAATCACAACAGTTGGTTACTGGGTGTGCCTGATTACAAGGAGGACAGGGGTGGCCTGAGCCTGAGGGACACTTGTTCAGCCTCAAGAGGGGACTAAAAAAAATCAGAAGTGCCTTCTCTCATGCAGGCACTTCCCTACCCACACATATGCAAACATGCACAAACCTAGCACTAGAAAACCAATTGCAGGTATTCCTGCTCTGAGACTAGATTATGCCTCCCTGAAAGCCCAGTGGAAACTCTAACTTTTGACCTGACTTTGACATAGAGTCTTTAAGGAAGCAAACAGGGTTAAATGAGATTATAAGGGTGAGGCCTTAATCTCACAGGATCAATGTCCTTATTCAGGAGAGGAAGAGACCTGGAGAGATGGGTCTGCCCTTCTGTAAGATCTGTGCAATTCCCAGCACCTTCATGGCTGCTCACAGTGTCTGTAACTCTGGTTCTAGGAAACCCAATGCCCTCTCTGGCTTTTGTGGGCACCCAACAACCACATGGTGCAAGACATAAACACAGGCACAACATCCATACACATATAATAAAAATAATGCCAGAGACATAGAGAGCACATTTCTAGCTTCTTTGGGTAAATATGAGAACTTGACTGCTAGAAAGAGGCAGGAGGGTCTTGAGTTCAAGGTTAGTCTCAGTTACATAATGAGTTTGAACTAGCAGATGGCCCAGGGGTAAAGACTCTGCAGCCCAAGCCTGAGGACCTAAGCTTGATCCTTGGCAATCATATAAGGGGAGAGGCAAGAATGGGCTCAAAGACCTCTGACCTTTACATGCCCCCCATCATGTACATACACAATAATAATAATAAACAATTTTTAACTTAAACATATTTAGAAAGAAAGGCACTCAGGAAGACAGTGAGACATAGCTAAGAGTGTGTGGGGTCTCCTCCAGGGCAAGTCACAGTGAAGTGTGTTAGCATTAGCCATGTTAGTGGTTTTCAAGGGGCGAAGAATGCTTCTTTTTGATAAGTGAAATTAAGTGGTTCTAGAGGTGCCTTGAATGGAGTCATAATCTGATAAACAAACAAAACACAGAAGCCTCTAGAACTTTATAACTAGAGTTTTTCTGCTCCTGCCTCATTCCCAAATACTCTGCAGCCATTTCCCAAATAATTGACTTACAGGCTTAATATGGATTATAAATGCTCAGCCAATAGCTCAGGCTTATTGCCAACTAGCTCTTATAACTTAACTCATTTCTATTAACCTATGTGCTGCCCTGAGGCTCCTGGCTTTTTACTTCTATCCCATTTGGTATATCTGGCTGGCAATTCCTTTGACTCCGCCCTTCCTCTTTTCATCGTTCTCATTTTGGCTTTCCCACCTAACTTTATCCTGTTCAGCTATTGGCCAGTCAGCTTGTTCACTAAACCAATCGCAGCAGCATATATTCACACAGTGTAAAGAATATTTCACAGCCGAGTTGCAAAAAGGAATCTGCCAGTATCTCAGAGGTGACCAGTCACAGTTTACAGGACATGTTCTTTTCCTATATATGAGAGGATGCACAGACAATGCAGGTTTGTGGCTAGGAAGGGAGAGAGCATAAAAACCAGCTAACTGAGCTGCAATTCTTGCTCAGCCAAACTCCAAGGGGAATAGCTCTTCTCCCCGTCTCATGTCCCCAAGAAAGTTTCCTGTATCCTGCGTCAGCCTGGCCTCCACTCCTGCTGGAGAATCATCATGGGTCACAGCAAATCAAATCCTCCTTTGGCCAGAGGGCTTCAACCCTAATGCTGAGCTCAGCCCTGCAGTTCAGTCCTCTGTGGCCATGTGCCAGGCCTCTAGGGAAGAAGAAAACATCGGGGATGAACACTGTAGCCCTCCCAGCTCCTGTCCCTCCACGAACACCCTGGAGGCTGCATGCTTTCCAGCACAGGCTCCCTAGATTACAGAAGACTAGAGGAGATGCCAGGCGGTGGGTGGGAAGAGGACACACCCATTTGGAACTTCCACCCTAGACACGAGAATCTTGGAGTAAACTTCAAGAAGAAAAAAGGTTTCAGACTGTACTCCCCACTACACTGAGATCTAACCTGGTCACCTCTGAGATACTGGCAGATTCCTCCACTAGGCCTCAGTGCTAAGACATGGCTACATGCTTGAAGCGGAGACCACAGAGCACCGTGGCTGTTTGTGTGGCCTGCTGGGCCTGTGCTTGGGGTACAGAAAAGGCTGTAGGAAAGCCTCCAGCCCCAGCCTGTGAGCATACACTGCTACTGTGACCCAGGTGTGTGATCCATGCTGTAGGGGAACCAAGGCTCAGACAGCCTGCCTCTGGGGAAACTTCAGAGAGCGTGAACACAATCTACAGACTAAAGTCACTGTAAGAGGCTGGGAACCCTCAGGGGCAAGTTCTGGGGAGCCCCTCAAAATGGAGAGGCTTGACACTTGCTGTGGGGAGAAACCAGGGCGCACTTCCTGGAAGTGATGGTTAAAAACATCCCCTCTATCATGTCTGAACATTCTGTGGTAACAGTGGCAGGCAGATGAAGTTCAGTGTGCCTGGAGGAAGCTGTGGTTGTGGGTAAGCAATGTCTCCAGCCACCTGGTGGCAGTTTAAAGGCCTGACCAGTTTTAGACACCCTTGGGCACTGATCTCAGCTGTCACACAGGTCTCAGTCTTTTGTTCTCCCTGATCCCTCACCAGGCACAATCTACTGACTGCATTTCTGTATCTGCCCTGCTTGGTCCCCTGCTGCTTCTCTCTCTCTCTCTCTCTCTCTCTCTCTCTCTCTCTCTCTCTCTCTCTCTCTCTCTCTATCTATCTCTATCTATCTATCTATCTATCTTTTTCTGCATGCTTTGCCTCCAAAAGCCCAAGAGAAGCATCTGTTTGGCTGATAGCCCCTGAGCTATGGGTCATGATCCCTAGCCAGGCTACCAACAGCTGCCAGGGGCTAAAGTTCAGAGTACATCTCACGAGCTGTGGCTGGAGTGGCGGGATACATAGAGGAGGTGGTCCTTGGCAAGGCAGTCTTTTCTAAACCTCCAAATCCTTTCGTTGCAGATAGCTGTAGGGGCACTGGCCCTTTGGCACCCCAGATCAAAGATCAATGATGTGGGCAGCCACTTCCAAAGCTGTCCTCAGAGAGGACCTCCCAGGACCCAGTCAATGGCTTTGTCGTCCTTGACAACGATCCCGTCTTTGGCACCGAGCCGGGAGTCTGTAGCTAAGGCAGCTTGACGATCACCAAGCTGCAGGACCTCTTGAGCCAAAGACTGTGCTCCTTCTGGCCCCAGGCGCTGTCTTCTTTGCTTTTGCTATTGTTCTTTCCAGGGAAACCTAATTTTAAAACAAAAAACATGTTTTTTAACCAACAGGACACACACGAGTGCCAACAAATATTTGATGGGAAAGCAATCCTTTGAACCATTCAAGGTTTGTTTTCTAAGAGACAGGACAAAGTGTCGTCCCCAGCTGTCCTGAGCATGTGTTGGCCACCGCAACCCTCTGTTCCTTTGAGCTTGGAAATCTGGCCCGAGGTGTCCATTGGAATGCCGTCATGAGGGCCACATACTTTCCAATCTGGAGGGTGGGGTGGTGGTAAGATCTTCCTTTAAATGGGAAAGAACTAAAATATCACTGTGAGTAAGCGTTGGCAGTCTCAGATGTTTCCATACACCAATGTCTCCCCCACATAGAGTGGCTGGCAAAGCAAAATGGCAGAATCTAGGCCAGGGGGTGACAGGAACACCATGGAGAAGGTAAGTCATCATGGCTAGACGGAACCCAAATCATGTGTACATGTGTCTGTGTATGTATGTATATGTATAGGTATGTATGTGTGTGTATATATTTATGTTGATGTGTGTATACTGTAGTTTAGTGTGGTGCTTTGTCTTGCTTTGCTTATAAATGGGCTCTCATTATGAATGCAGCCCTGCCTTTTCTGGAACTCTCTGTGTAGAACAAACTGACCTCAAACTCACAGAGATTCACCTGCCTCTGACTCCTAAGTGCTGTGTTTAAATATGTGTGCCTCCATACCTAGCTGATGGTTAGTATTTATTGTCATATTGACACAATCTAGAGTCACCTAAAAAGAGGGAATCTTGGTTGAGGAACTGCCAGATCAGACTGGCCAATGTCCGATAGGTCTACAAGTGACTGTCTAGAGCGATGGTTCTCAATCTTCCTAAGGCTGCAACCCTTTAATAAAGTTCCTCATGCTCTGGTGACCCACAGCCATACAGTCATTTTGTTGCTACTTCGTAACTTTAGGTTTGTTACTGCTGTTCTGTAAATATTTGTGTTTTCTGATATCTTAGGTGGCCAAAGGGGTCACCATCTACAAGCTGAGAACTGGTTTAGATATATGATCGATGGAAGAGGGCCCAGGTGGGCCTGGCCTGCATAAGAAAGCTAGCCAGAGAAGGAGCCCTGAAGCCGTGTTCTTCCATGATTTCTGCTCCACTTTCTGCTCTGTCTTCCCACAGTGATGGGCCATGCCCTGGAAGTACAAGCCTCATGAACCTTCCATCCCCAAGATGTTTTGATCAGAAAGTTTTACCACAACAGCAGAAAGGAAATCAGAATAATGTATGTTGTGTGAATGCATTTGTGTGGATGTGTATGCATGTATAAATATAGTGTATATGTGCGGACGTGTGGATGTATGTATGTATATGTATGTGCAGGTATAGTGTACATGTGTGCATGTGGGTATGTGGATGTGGGGGCACAGGCATGTATAAGCATAGCATACATATGTGCAGGTGAGTATGTATAAGTATAGTGTATATCTGTGCGTGTGTACATGATCTCCTTGTAAGATTGCTCATTACAGGTCCTAAGTTTTTTTCTCTCATACAAACTTTGATGTGCATGATGTACCAGGCAAAAAAGTCATGACAGCCCTTTGGATGCAATTCAAAGAAACCAAAATACAGCTATCAGATGATAATCCATCAAATACTATAAAACCAGAGAAGTGGCTGGGCACCATTACAAGAAGAATGCACTACACCTTCCCAGTTCCCTGTGCCCCTCTACCTGGAAGACTGGGCCCAGAGAGAAGCAGTCTGGTAACCAAAGGCAAGCGTGCAAACATGTCCAACCTGCAGCTGTGGGCCACATGCATCCAGGAGAGCTATGAATGCAGCTGAGTATAAAACACTAAGCTTGGGGCTGGAGAGATGGTTCAGAGGTTAAGAGCACTGACTATTCTTCTAGAGGTCCTGAGTTCAACTCCCAGCAACCACATGGTGGCTCACAACCATCTATATACTGTATACTGTATACATAATAAATAAATCTTTTTTTAAAACCCACTAGGCTTACTTAAAACGTCTGTGTGTGTGTGTGTGTGTGTGTGTGTGAGTGGGTGTGTGCATGCGTGCATGGGTATGGGGGTGCATGGGTGTGTGTATGGGTATGCATGGGTGTAGGTGTGTGAATAGGTAATTTGATTTCCTAGTTCCTTAGTGTGAAGTTTATAGGAGAGGATGTCATCTCACTGTTAAAAGGGCAGCTGGATGTACCTACAAGGAGCCTACTATCTAGGGACCTTAAATGTCCTTCCAAAGTCTAATTAGTTCCTTGATTGTAAAAATGGAGTCAATACCTCTTCACGAGATTATTTTAAAACCAAGGGGAAAAACGTAGAGGAAACACAAATGTGTACATGTTCGAGAGACTGAAGCTATTGAGAATATAGAGATGACTCAGACAGGAAAATGCTTGTTATGCAACCATCAGGACCTGAGTTTGAATCTCCAGCACCCACATACACAGCCAGGCATGGAGCTGGAGAGATGGCCTAGCAGGTAAAAGCACCAGCTATGAAAGTCTAAGAGTCTGAATAACCAGTTGCTTCAGTACTGGAACCAAGCTAAAAAGCTTCACTGATGACCAACAGCTACGATCCCAGCACCCTACCCTGAGATGGGAGGTGAGACAGAGCAGCATCTTGGAGAATACCTCACAGCTGCAGAAACATCGAGAGAGCTCCCGTGGCGACAGGGTGGGAGAATCATCTCCTGGAAGTTTCCCCACCTCCACATACATGTTGTGGCCTCCTCAGGACCCTACTCACACATATTTGTATACATACAAAAACACAAATCAAGGTGTGGCAGCATGCATTTGTAACCCCAACACTGGCAATGAGGAAGGAGCGGAGACACATGGATCTCTGATGCACACTACCCAACCAGCCTAGCAAAACTGATGAGTTCCAGATTCAATCAGAGACCTTGCCTCAAAAGTATATACATATACACATACACACACACATACATATACATACATACACACACATACTTACATACACACATACTTAGATATATACACACATGCATATGCTCATACATACTTACATATATACACACACACATACATACTTACATGCACACATACATACATACACCCACACATACATGCTTACATATATACACACACATACATACTTACATACACACATACAAACTTACATACATACATACACACATACATACTTACATAATACACGCATACATACATGCACACACATGCATATATCCATACCCACACACACATACATACTTATATACATACACACTCAGTACCATGTTGTCACCTCACAATATCCTGTAACTTCAGCCCCAAGTGTATCTAATGTCCTCTTCTGGCATCTTTGGGTACTGCATTAACACCTACACAGTTATTGAAAATTAAAATAAGATCTTTTGCCGGGCGGTGATGGCACATGCCTTTAATCCCAGCACTCAGGAGGCAGAGGCAGGTGGATGTCTGTGACTTTGAGACCAACCTGGCCTACGCAATGAGCTCCAGGACAACCGAGGTACACAGTGAAACACTGCCTTGAAAAAAAACTTTTTGAAAAAAATGAAAGAAAGATAGAAAACATTGGAGAAATGACATCCATTGTCAACCTCTGGCCTCCATATGCACACATACTCACGTTCATGCCTCCTGCACACACATGTGTGCACCTCCACAGCAACAAGTATGCACACCACACCACACAGAGAGGGGAAGGGAGGGAGAGAGGGAGGGGAGGTCAATGTCCTTGAGAGGATCTAAGACTAAGACACGAAGTCAGATAGGCGTGGCCTGGCTTACCCCTTCCTCTGTGAGCTTAGATTCTACGTAGATAGCAAGGAAGCTGTAAGCTGTGAGGTGAAGTGAGTCAATGGCGCCCTGATGGAGAGCATTCTTCAGGCAGGAGTCACTGGCCCTGAAGCCCTGGTGAGGTCCTCTCATCTCTCTGGATTAGAGCCTCAGCCCTGCATGTCTGAGCAGACAGAATGTCCCTGGCCTCCAGTCCCCACATCAGTGGCCAAAGCTGTGGGCCTCACGGCTACACTCCCTGCCCATTGTCTCAGCCATGGTTCCCATGCTCTGGCTTCTTCCCATGGTTCCCAGTTTCCTTATAAACTTTCAGCCCCTTTTCCCCGGAGCATCAGCCCATAAGCTCAATGACCAAGATCAGAGCCATAAAAATGTCAAATCAGGAAAGCTGTTAGAGCTTATACGAGCAGACCCAGACAAATAATAACCTAGGGTGCTGGCCAGGTGAGGAGGTCCATGCATTTAATCCCAGAATCAGGGGATTAACCCTAACCCTAACCCTAACCCTGCCAAAGAAAGAGAGGGAGGGAGGGAGGGAGAGAGAGAGAGAGAGAGAGAGAGAGAGAGAGAGAGAGAGAGAGAACCCAGAGTAGACATTGGATCTGAAATGAAACTCAGAACAAGAGCCAGGAAGGTAGCTGTGGAGACCTAGGTGCCACCTGATCACCTTGGGCAAGCTCATCACCTCCCTGAACCTCACAGCTGGGTTCAGGAAAGCAGCGTGATGAATGAATGTGGTATTGCTATCATCTCCTAGAGGGAGGTCAGGGCTCTTGGTACTCAGTACCAGCTCACATCATGCCCCACAGTCTCTCTCCAGCTTGCTTCCTTCCCAACTAACCAGTCACCAGATATCTTGACACCCATGGGAGGGTCTACATCCGTCTATACAATGGTTTCATGTATAGATGAGGCCCTTGGGATGGGGGCACAGAGGCCTCCATGGAAAGACCTCTCCTTGTCTCTGAGGAACTGAAATCACCGAGGCAGAAAAGAGATATTAAACTGCCAAGCTTCAGCCTAGTCACGTTACCCAAGGAATTGCTCAACATTCACCTATAAGGCTGACCCTGGTTCATGCCTTTTCCCTTCCTTGAGAGGTTATACATGTACTCTTACTACAAAATAATCTTCTCCACAGAATTCAGGGCCAGGGATAGAAGAGGGCCGGCTCTACCCTATGTTTACCTCATCATGAGCTTACATCATAAACTCCTAAAGGTACATAGCACACAATCCAGGTTCCCTGTCTCTGCATGACAGTGCCACATAGCCTAGATATATTCTTTAATGTTCTTTTCTCGTGGGTGCAGTGAACTTTATTGATGATATTCAAGAGAGTAGGGCTCCCTCAGCCCCTCCCTTCTTTTGGGAGTCTGGGATGGAATCTGTGAGGGAGATGCTCAGTGTTGAAGGCTGAGTTGGGACAGGGACTCCCCAGTAACCAAGGGCCTCTCTGTTGCTCTCATGTACTTTCTGGGTGAGTGGTCCAGGGCATCTTCTCCATAGAAGCCATATAGGCCATGAGGTTCTCCATCATACATGTTGTAATACCAGGAAATGAGCTTTATGAAGTTGTCATTGAAAGCAATGCCAGACCCAGCATCCAAGTTGGAAGAGCAGGCATCACTGTTAAAGTTGCAAGAGACAACCTGGTCATCAGGGTAGCTCAGGATGCCATTTAGTGGGCCTGTGGATGCCTGCTTCATCACCTTCTGGATGTCATCATACTTGACAGCTTTATCCAGCCAGCATGTCAGATCCATAACAGACACATTGAGGGTAGAACACAGAAGGCCAGGCCAATGAGCTTCTGTTTCGCTTGGCAGTACCAGTGGATGTAGGGATGATGTTCCGGGCAGCCTTGTGGCCATCATGCTATGGCTTCCCAGAGGGGTCATCTCCAGTCTTCTGGTGACAGTGATGACATTGACAGTGGTCATTAATCCTCCACAATGTCAAATTTGTCATGGATGGCTTTGGCCAGGGGAGCTAAGCAGCTGGTGGTGCACAAGACACTGTTGGCAATCTTAGTGAGTTGTCATACTTCTTGGGGTTCACACCTGAAATGGTTTAAATAGAAATGGGCCCCCAAAACTCTTGTATTTGAATGCTTGACCCTTAGGGAGTAGCAGGCACTATAAGGGAGTGTGGCCATGTTGGAGGAAGTGTGTCACTTTGAGGGCAGGCCTTAAGGTCTCATGCGCTCAAACTGTGCCCATGTGGCACACAGTCTCCTCCTGCTACCTGAAGATCAAGAAGCAGAACTCTCAAATCCTTCTCCAGCACCACGCCTGCCTGTGTGCCACCATATTTCCTGCCGTTATGGCAAAGGACTAAACCTCTGAAATTATAAGTCAATGTCAATTAGATATTTTCCTTTAAGAGTTGCAATAGAAACCCTAACTAAGACAACACTCACCACAAACATGAGGGTATTAGTAGGAGTATAGGTGATAACTCTTTTGGCTCCACCCTTCACGTAGGCCCTGCCTTCTCCATGGTGGTGAAGACATCAGTAGATTCCACAACACATTCAGCACCAGCATCACCCCATTTGATGTTGGCAGGATCTCACTCTTGGAAAATGGAGATGCCTTCCTGTCTTCACTGCACCATTGAACTTGCCATGGGTCGAATCATACTGAAACATGTAGACCATGCAGATGAGGTGAATGAAGGGGTCATTGATGTCAACCATATCCACTTTGCCAGACATCAGGAAGCCCTGATAACCAGGTTCCAATACAGCCAAATCTGTTCACTTTGACCTTCATTATTATGTCTCAGGAATAAGGCTGGAACTGCAAGAGAAGATGTGGCTGTCTCTGGACCAGGAGAAACAGAGACGCCGTTTAATGCTCTTATTTGAAAGTGTGTTCATGGTGGGGTGGTTCATATGCACATGAGAGTGCATGTATGTGTCAGGCTAAAAATCAAACTCAGGTGTCATTCCTCAGGGTGTTGACACCTTGGTTTGTGTGTGAGTGTGTGTTTTGTTTTTTGACTTGAGAGGGTGAGTTGTCATGGTGGTTTGAATAATAATGGTCTCAATAGACTCATATATGTGAATGCTTGGTCACCAGAAAGTGGCAATACTTGATAAGGATTAGGAGGTGTGGCCTTGTTGAAGGAAGTGTGTCATTGGGAGTGGACTTCGAGCGTTCTAAAGCCCACACCAGGCTTGGTATCTCTCTCTGCCTCTCTCAGCCTGTGAATCAAGATGTAGATCTCAGCTACTGCTCCATGCCTGCCAACCTGTTCCCTGCCACGACAATAGACTAAAACCTCTGAAACTAAGCAAGACCCCAGTTAAATGATTTCTTATAGAAGAGTTGCCTTGGCCATGATGTCTCTTCATAGCAATGGAACAGTGACTTAGACAATTGTTTATTTCTTTTTGCTTGGTTGGTCGGTTTTGAGGCAGGGTCTCTCATTGGTCTGGAACTTGTTGAGTAAGCTAGCAGCAGCTAAGCAAGATCCAGGGACTACTTCTGCATCCAAGTTCTGGGATTACTTGTTTCTAGGGATCAAACTCAGATCCTTATTCTTGGGCAGCAAGCAAGTATTTATCAACTGAGCTATGTTCCAAGTCCTAATGCTCCTGTTTTTTATTATTATTAAAAATTATAATGAGTGCTAAAGAGATGACTCAGTTGTTAAAAGCATTGACTTTTCTTCCAGAAGACCCAGGGTTCAATTCCTAGCACCCATATGTCATCTCATGACTATCTATAATTCATGCATGTGGTATACAGATATATATGCAGGTCAAACACCAATGTACATAAAATAAATGAATTGAATTTAAAAATTACAAGTACTGGCACACACCTTTAATCCCAGTACTTGGGAGGCAGAGGCAGGGTAATCTCTGGTCTATGTAGTGAGCTCCAGACTATCCAAGGCTATATAGTGAGATCCTGTCCCAACAAACCAGTGTGTCAGTGTGTGTGTGTGTGTGTGTGTGTGTGTGTGCACAATAGGGCTGAGAAAATAGTTGTCTCAGTGGGTAGTAGCAGTTACTATAGAAACAAGAGGACCCAAGCCAAACCCTCAGTTCCCTTGTAAAAAGCTAGGTATGGCCATATATGTCTGTAACCTTGGCACTGGTAGTAGAGGCAGGTGGAGTCTGGAAGCTTGAAGACCAGTTACTCCAGCCAACATGATGAGCTCCAGGTTCAAGGAAGACTACTTCAAAAAATAAGATCAAGTGTGACACAGGAAAACACTGGACATCTTCCTCTGGCCTCTACATGCTTGTAGCTTTTACACTGACATGCATACACATGTGTATACATCACTCAGACACATGCATCACATATACAGACATGCACACACGCACAATTACAATAGTCAGTTGTAGCACTTGCCTATAATCCCAGCACTCAGAACACAAAAAGGAAGAAAGATCGCTGTATATTTGAGACCAGCCTGGTCTACATATCAAGTTTTAGGGCAGCCATGGCTATGTGTAATACCTATTCAAGAAACAAAAACAAGGTTGCAATAATAATCTATTGTAGTTGCTATAATTCTATGACAAAAACAAAGGATGTTCATAAGTTATGCTATACCCTTCCCTCTAGAGCTCCTAGGTCTACAGTAGTGTCTCTCACTCAATATACGATCGATCGGTGAAAGAGTGTGTACAATGGATTAAAGGGCTTGCAGCCAAGTCTGGCAATCTGTGTTTAATTAGTGGAACCCACATGGTTGAAGGAGAGAACTGATTTCCACTAGTTATCATCTGATTTTAACTCACACCATGGTATGTGCACCTACCCTCCAAATAAAGAAATAAATGTTTTTTAAAAATTAGCCTGCTTGGGCTACACTATCTTCCTGTCACAGGCTATGCTTCCATTCCCATGCAATGAGTTGGATGAACTTCACCTTATTTGAGTAGAGTCCTAGCAAGGGTTTTCACAGGTGGCAGTCACCACCTTCTTCTTGGGTATGGAGGTTTGAATTTAAATGGTCCCAATAGAGTCATAGATGTGGCCTTGCTGGGGTAGGCGTGGCCTTAGAGTGGGTGTGGCCTTGTTGGGGTAGGCATGGCCTTAGAGTAGATGTGGTTTCAATTTAGTGGTCCCAATAGACTCATAGATGTGGCCTTGTTGGGTTAGGCATGGCCTTAGAGTGGGTGTGGCCTTGTTGGGGTAGGCGTGGCCTTAGAGTAGGTGTGGCCTTGTTGGGGTAGGCATGGCCTTAGAGTGAGCGTGGCCTTGTTGGGGTGGGTGTGGCCTTAGAGTGGGTGTGGCCTTGTTGGGGTAGGCATGGCCTTAGAGTAGATGTGGTTTCAATTTAGTGGTCCCAATAGAGTCATAGATGTAGTCTTGTTGGGGTAGGTGTGGCCTTAGAGTGGGTGTGGCCTTGTTGGGGTAGGCATGGCCTTAGAGTGGGTGTGGCCTTGTTGTGGTGGGTATGGCCTTAGAGTGGGTGTGGCCTTGTTGGGGTGGGCGTGGCCTTAGAGTGGGTGTGGCCTTGTTGGGGTAGGCATGGCCTTAGAGTGGGTGTGGACTTGTTGGGGTGGGTGTGGCCTCACAGGAGATAGCATGTCACTATGAGTGGGCTTTAAGGTCTCAGAAGCTCAAGCCAGGCCCAGTGTCACTGTCCCTTCCTGCTGCCTGCTGATCCAGATGCGGGAACTCCCAGCTCCTTCTCCAGCACCATGTCTGCCTGCATGCGGCCTTGCTTCCTGCCATGACAACAATGGACTGAACCTCTGACTGTAAGCCAGCCCTAGTTAAATGTTTTTCTTTATAAGTGTTGTCATGATTATGATGTCTCTTCACTGACAAACACATTGGATGACTTCACTTTGTACTTTCTGTGGGTATAAACTATGAGGCATGAACATCCGCCAGTTTTCAAGGATAAGCTCCTAATAGTATACGGGGGTGAGAGATGGCTCAGTGGTCAAGAGGTGCATTCTGCGCTTGCAGAGGACCTGAGTTCTGTCCCAGTATGCAGACTGGGTGGCTCACAATTACTTGTAAGAAGAGCTCCAGGGATCTCACAGCCTCTCCTGTAATCTGAGGGCAACTGCCCCTCTTGAGCACTGAGCCATCTCTCCACCCCCATATTTCCTACTCTGAAAATTTCTCAGACCTTTCCCTGACTGTTCTTTCCTTCTACTCCTGTTATCCCCTTTCTTCCCTCCCTCTCTCCCATCCCCCCAACCCAAGATGGTGGCTCACATAGTCCAAACTGGCCCGAGTCTCCCTCTGTAGCCAAAAGATGGCCTTGGGCTCCTGTTTCTCCTGCCTCCACCTCTCCAGTGCTGGGATTCTAATGTCACCGCACCCAGTTTTGCTGTGCTGGGGATGAAGCTCAGGGCTTCGTGCATGCTAGGCATGGACTCTACCAGCTGAGTTACACCCCAGCCTTCATTTTTCTGTTTGTTTTGTTTTCCTGCCAGATTGTGTATGCTTTTTCTTCTTGTCTCATGGGATCTCATTATGTGTTACGACATTAATCTGTTGGCCATTACACATGTTTTAAATTTCTCCCTTGGTCAGGTCTTTTAACTTTGTTTATCGTGTTTTGGACCATGCAGAAGCATTTATTTTTATGTAATCAAGCCTGTTGAGGTTTTCTTTGCTAGCTTCTGGATTTCATGTCCTGCTTAGGAATGCTGCCTCTCCTCCAAGATCATGAAACTATTCTCCTGTCTTTTCATCTAGTGGTTTTATAGCTTTGTTTTTGCCCCTTTGCAGCCTCTAGCCATCTGAAATGTGTTTGGCAAGCAACACCCCTCTTCTTAGGAAACCCCATCCTGCGCTGACATACACAGACTGATGCAGCAGCCACGCCTGCCCCACCCACCCTCCCATGCTTCTCCCTCACAGTCATCCCACAAGTATGTTGGGAGCCATTGTTGTGCGTGCACATGGATTAGCCAGCAAAAGGGACCATGACCCTGTCCTTGGACACATGATGACTGATTTAGGAAAAATTGCAAGTGATAAAACCCAAGGAAAATGCACTTTCAGGTAATGTGGGGGAAGATAAAGCACGATGTGGGATGAATGGGGTAACAACAAGAATGTGATAGTTATCTCTAATTGTCAACCTAGAATAGATTTTCTTGTCAATCAGAAACTATCTGAGAAGAGAGTACCGATGAGGGATTATCTAGATTACTTGGCCCATGGGCATATTTATAGGAGATTGCTTTGATTATGTTGATTGAAGTGGGAAGACCCAGCCTAAAAATGGGTGGCACCATTCTTTGGGTTTGAGTCCCAGACTGTCAAAAAAAAAATTATTGGAGTGGAAGCATGCATGCATTCGTTTGCTGTCTGCTCTTCATTATGGATGTGACCAACTTTTTCAAGTTCCTGATGTTCTGACTTTGCCACAGTCAAGGACTTAGCTGAAATCATGAGTTAAAATAAACCCTGTCTTTCCTAAGCTGCTTTTGTTGGAGTATTTTATCAGCCTAACCGAAATGAATGAAGAAAAGAGGCAAGTGTGTATGTGTGTGTGCATGTGTGTGTATGTGTGTATATGTGTGTATATGTGTGTATGTGTGTGTATGTGTGTGTGTATGTGTGTATATGTTTGTGTGTATATGTGCGTGTATATGTATGTGTGTATGTGGTGTGTGTATGTGTGTATATGTGTGTGTGCGTTTGTGTATGTGTGTATGTGTGTGTATATGTACGTATGTGTGTATGTGTGTATGTGTGTGTATATGTGTGTATGTGTGTATATGTATGTATGTATGTGTGTATATGTGTGTATGTGTGTGTATATGTGTGTATGTGTGTATATGTATGTATGTATGTGTGTATATGTGTGTATGTGTGTGTATATGTGTGTATGTGTGTGTATATGTGTGTATACGTATGTGTGTATATGTGTGTTATGTGTATATATGTGTGTGTATATGTGTATGTGTGTGTATGTGTGTATATGTGTGTATGTGTGTATATGTGTATATGTGTGTATGTGTGTGTATATGTGTGCATAGTGTGTTATGTGTATATATGTGTGTTATGTATATATATATGTGTGTAAATGTATGTGTGTATGTGTGTGCATGTGTGTGTATGTGTGTATATGTGTGTATGTGTGTATATGTGTGTATGTATATGTGTGTGTATATGTGTGTATGTGTGTATATGTGTGTATGTATATGTGTGTATATGTGTGTATGTGTGTATATGTATGTGTGTGGATATGTGTGTGTATGTGTGTATATGTGTGTATGTGTACATGTGTATGTGTGTGTATATGTGTGTATGTATGTGTATGTGTGTATATATGTGTATGTGTGTGTGTGTGTGTATGTGTGTGTGTGTGTGTGTGTGTGTGCTCCATGATGCACCTATGAAGGCCAGAGGACAACTTGCAGAAGTCATTCTCTCCTTCCACCAAGTGAGTCTAGGGATCAGACTCAGGAAATCATTCTTGGCAGCACTGAGCTAGGGCATTCCGCTAACCACCCCTCAGCTTTACCTCTTTACTCTTGGTCCTGGGGGGTCAGTTGTCACCAATGTACGATATAGCACATGGTATATAAGAAGCTCCCAAGCAACATTTGAGAGTGGCCACGTTGACTCCAGCTCAAACCCTGCCCTGGTCTCTGGCCCAGCCTTATCCACCACCAGTACAAGCTTCACCAGAACCACTGAAGCCTTCCTCCCTGACCTTCTACTCTTCTTCCTCGGACACACAGGGCCCGTGGCTGGCCTTGCTTTTCTCTCTACTTCTCCTGTGACTGTCTTGATCACTGAGTAGCTGGAGAGTCCACGTCAGGAATTTCCTCTCTTGACTGTCCATGTTCTCACTTAGATGACAAAATGAACCTCACCCTATATACCTCACGGTCTACCTAGACCCTCCTAGCAATTTTCAAAATGTCAGCAAGACCCACCGACCCCCTACGTTTTGGCTTTCTTTAGGGTCAATTCCTCCAGCCAGGCTGTGCTCAGCAGGAAGCAGAATGATGTGGGGGTCAGGAAGGGAAGGGATGAGAAGAATAGAGAGGGAATGGGGAGAGAATAAGGAGAACTGACATGGAGAAGGGAGTGGATCCGGAGGAGGTGAGGCTCATAAAGAGAAAGAAAAAGGCATTCAGGTGAGAACAGAATCGGGAGACGCCTCAGCTGGGAACGCCCTTGATGTGTAGTTGTGAGGACCTGAGAACTCATATAAAATACAGTTCCAGCACAACCGATCGCAGTCCTGGTGTCAGGTGTGAGAGCACATGATTGTAATCCCCATGCTGAGGTGTGAAGATAGGTCAGCCAACTGTCACGGGCTAGCCAGCTCAGCGCACTTGGCTAGTTCCAGACCACTGACAGGCTCAGTGTCACAAAAGAGGGTAGCTGGTCCTCAGGAATAACAGCAGAGGTGTGTTTCCAACCCACACACAAGAGTGGGACAGAAACAATGAGCCCAGGATAGCCAAGGAACAATCCCATACAAAGTGGGCAGAATAGCAGGTCCCTCAGACAGACACTGAAAGCAAAGAAGCAGGAGAGATGGAGCCTTCTCGAACCTGGGAACAAGAATTTTGTTTTTTAAAAAGGCCACACACAGGAAAGATCAGCAGTGTCACTGAGATGACTAGATAAACCCAACATTACATTTCAGTCTCTTCTGTTCCGCTGATTACCAAGCAGAGAATCATTATATCATTTCCGCCACCATCTGTGGCAGCAACCCCGCCATGATCCTGTCCTGTCTGAGGTTCAGGAGTTAGCATGGGTTCCCAACACTGGGGACTGAACTGGTTACTTTTCTGTTGTCCTGAAAAACCACCATGACCAGGGCAACTTATGAGAGGAAAAGGTTATCTGAGCTCCTTATCCAGCAGGATAAGAATCCGTCATGGCAGCAGGTAGGCACAGTCACAGGTAGGGGCGGGCATGGGTAAGGGTGGGCATGGGTAGGGGCGGGCACGGGTAGGGGTGGGCACGGGTAGGGGCGGGCACAGGTAGGGGCGGGCACAGGTAGGCACAGAGGCTGGAGTGATGCCAAGGGTTCACATCTTGAACTATAAGCATGAAACAGAGAAGGAACTAAGAATGCTTCAAAGTTTGAAACCTCACAACGCCCCAGCGACACTTCCTCCCGACCCTGACCAAACAGCACCACCACTTGGTGGCCAAGTATCCAAAATGACAGAGACTATGGGGGACATTTCATTCAAATCACTACAGAAACAGAGTGAGAGTCTGTGATCTTTTCAGTTCAAAGTGCCTTTCATGCTAGAGCCGCTCTTCCGGGCAAGGTGGCCAGACTTGGGCAGCTGGAGACCTGTGGAAGGTGCCTCCCAGAAGCCTGTGTGAAGTTTCTCTGCGATGTATTGGAAGCAGTGTTATTGGGCAGGCCATAGTTACAATCCATGTTACCTGCAGCCACCGCCACCATCAGCAGCAATTCTAGGGGACTGTACAGAGAGGCCTGCTCACTTGGCTTGAGTGCACAAAGGGACATCAAGGACAGGTTTGTTCGCTCTCACAGTTCAGGGAGATACAGTCTATCTGGCCTGTGAAGTCCTAGCAGCAGGAACTCTGAGGCTGCCAGCCACGTCGCATCTGCAGACAGGGAGCAGAAAAGATGAACGCTGGTGCCCAGCTCACTTTGTCCTTTTAATTTAACCCAAGCCCCCAGTCCATGGGATGATGCTGCCCATGGTTGAGATGTCACCTCGATTAACCTGATCTAGAAACTCTGCCATGGGCACACCCAGAAGGGTGCTTTCACAATGATCTTATATCCTGTCAAGTTGAAAAAGGGCATCAACTGTCACTCCCAAGTTGTCCCACTGTGTGCTCCATGGCATCCCTGAGGATTAGGAAGCCATCAGCAGGAGGGGACCATTTATGCTGGTGGCCCATGGTAGGAAGACTTGATTCCCAGATGCCTGCATGTCCGCTAGCCACCTCCAAAACTGCCTGAGGCCCCCGGCTGCAAAATTCCACTGTGAGCTCAGCTGCCAGTGCCCTGTTTGACATGGCACAATGCTGTGCTTGCTTCGAGGTGGTATATTTGTTCTGGCAGAGGCAGGGGTCACTTATGCCTGGCACAGCTGCCCACGGTTTTCTTTCATCGAAAGCAAAGCAAGACTCAGCCCAGCTCGTCCCAGAAATAGAAAGGCCACCAGAGCCCCGAGACACTCGGCCTGATTCTACTGCATGTGATCTTCTCTGGCTTCCTAGAGAGCCCTGGGCTTCCAGTGCCACCCATGGCCTGGGTTTTTACACAAACTGGGGAAAACAGTCTCTGCTTCTTCTCTTGCTTCCCAATTGGTGCTCACATGGGTAGGAGGCAGGGCCAAAGCTGGCCTTGCTCCAATTCTGCAAGCCCTTGGGTTACCATTGCAAGCATTTTTAATACCATCTTGGAACTAGACAAGTCTTTAATCACAAGCTATAATGTTGGCATCAGATGTTTATCCTGGTCCCAGATTATGATTGTCATGGAGCCAGAGGCTTTCTGCAAAATAGTTTACACGTAATATAGTATGTCACAGCTCAAATATGAGCATATCCAGTCGGCTGCATATATGGACCAAGATAGATGGGACTGTGACCCAATGCAAAATTGTAAGCTTACTTCAAACATTATGAAATTATTTTGTGTTATATTTTTCCCGTATGAGGGTGTTTTGCCCACATTAATGTCTATGTACCACACATGTGCAGTATCCAAAGAGCCCAGGAGAGATCTCCCGGAACTGGAGTTACAGAAGGTTGTGAGCCACCATGTGGCTGCTGGTAATTGAACCCAGACCCTCAGTAAGAGCAGCCAAAGCTCTTAACTGCTGAGCCATCTCTCTAGCCCCCTTTTGTGATTTTTTTAAACATCAGCTCCTCTTTTTGTGTATTTATTGTGTGTAGCAGGGGAGACAGATTTCAGGAGTAGAAAGTTCCACATGGGTCCCCGGGATCAAATTCAGGCTATCAGCGTAGTGGCAGGTACTTTTTTTCCCCATGAGCCATCCCTCAAGGACTGGAAGTATTTGTAACTTAATTACCCTGTTCTCAAACATGAACTTTGCACATGTCACAATGTCATCTGCAAAGATCATGCTGGAGAACACCTCGACCCAGACACTATTGCTGAGTAGGTTTGTGGTTTTGTATTAGGCCACATTCATAGCGATGCTCAGCCACATGTGCCATGACAGCAGCATGTTGGACACACTTCTGTTAGCCAGTCTCTAGAACTTTAAGATACAGTCTAGATGCCCCTATTCCCTGATAAAAAGCTGGTGTGCCCTCATAATTTGCCTCTTCACAGCTGCCATCACACTGCTGTACTCACGTATGTATCTGACTTCTTTCCCTAGCAATACAAGTGATCTTGGCTGATCTTGGATGCTAGGTAGGGCCAGGTCTGGTTAGGAGACCCAATTAGGAGAGTTCATTTGCACATGAGAATCTTTTTGCCTCCTTGAGGTCAGCATTATGGGGATGATGATGTGTGTGAATGCTTGTGTATATGTGTTTGCCTTTTCCTCTGGTGTGTGTGTGTGTGTGTGTGTGTGTGTGTGTGTGTGTGTAGATCCAAGGTTGACATTCCTCAATTGTTCTCTATTTTATATTTTCAGGATTATTTTATTTTATGTGTATAAGCATTTTGCTAGAATATATGTCTGTGTACCATGCATGTCCCCGGAGCCAGCAAAAGCTAGAAGACAGAGCATCAGGCCCCTAGGGACAGGCGTTACCGAGAGCTGGAAGCTACCAAGTGAGTGATGGAAAACGAACCCAAGCCCTCTGAAAGAGCAGCTAGTGCTGTTAGGCACTCAACCATCTCTCCAGCTCTCCACGTTATTTTCTAAGACAGGGTCTCTCCTCTCACTAAGAGTCAATGGCAGCCCTTAGTACCAGAACCTCCTCCTACCTCCACATAGGGACATAAGTCATCACCCTAAGCCATAGACATCTTGATCATAGAGGTTTCCAGAGGTCTGACTGACTGAGATAAATTATGAAGAAAAGAAGATTATTTTGAATGAAAAGAAGTCTGGAGTAGTGTGTGCGTGCGTAGTTCAGTTGGTAAAGTGTTTACCTAGCAATTACCTAGCAAACATGTGGACCTGGGCTCAATCCCCCAGAATCCAATTTTTTTTAAAAAAGGCAGGATGTGGTGGTCTATACTTATAATTCCAGAACTGGGGAAGTAGAGATAGGCGGGTATCACTTGTCAACTAGCAGAGTCATGTTGGTGCATGTCAAGCCAGTGAGAGACTATCTCAAAAGACAAGGTGAACAAGTCCTGAAGGATGCTGTTCAGGGTTGATCTGGCCTCCATGTGCATGTACATGCACAGAGAGAGAGAGAGAGAGAGAGAGAGAGAGAGAGAGAGAGAGAGAGAGAGAGAGAGAATGTGGTCTTGGTTGTGGGCTGAACTAAATGTTGATGGATCTTGACTCTTCCATCAGTCCTGGGAGGGGAGCCAGTGATGTCTGCTGTGAGGGAGGGGAGGGTTCTATGGGCAGCTGGGGACCCTAAGAGGAACAGCTGGGGAAGGTGGGATGCATCCTTGTTGATCAGAGAGAGGAGACAGAGCTGACAGAAGAAAGGCACCGAGCCACAGGAGGATTGAGACTGGGGCCTGGAAGGACTGTCTGAAAGGTTTGGGGGCCAGCTCATCTGAAGCCCACAGCAGAAAGACCACTCAGGGTAACGGAACTGATGGCGGACGGAGCCCATTGCCTTTGGGGGCCCTCTGTGACCCAGAGTGTGTTCCATCTGTCACCCCAGTGCTGTGAGCACTCTTCCTGGCTGATGCATCACAAGCAGTGAATTGATCTTATCCTGCCTGATTCCTTTACCCTGAACTCATCGCATGCCGCCTTTAGAGCTCTCTGATGCCCTGCAAGACTCGCAGGCCCTTTAGGAGCTCACTCAGCCCAGCTCTCCCTGTTAGGATGAGGAACGGAAGTTGTTTCTCAGTAGACCTGGCTTTGAGAGGCTACAGTTCTGAAGTCTAAGCTTGTAGGGTGCCCTGGACTCAAATCCCTGCAGCTGTTTTCTTCCAGCCTCTGGGGTTGCAGTTCAGCATCTCTGGCTTTACATGCAGAGACCACAGGCCTAGAGGTAATGGAAAGGGCTCTGCCCTCCTTCCTGACCCCACACCGGCCGCAGGTCCTGGCTCTGTCACAGGCACAGTGAGAGTGCTTATGGAAGTAAAGGGCTCATCTGAGCCCACTGCTCCATCACATCAGATCTCAGCATGATTCATTTGCTTCCTTGCCCCTAGCAATACTGCAGATGCTTAAGATTTCTGGTAGGGGCCAGGGAAGATGGCTCACTGAGTGAAGTATGGCTGTACACACACATATACACACACATACACACACATATACACACATATACATATACACACACATACAAAAACATACACACATACATACACACACATATACACACACAGACACACACATACACACACATACACACACATACATACACACATATACACACATATGTACACATATACACACATATACACACACATATACCACATATACACACACATGCACACATACATACACACATACACACACATACACACACATATACCACATATACACACCCATGCACACATACATACGCACATATATACATACATAAACACACATCTACACACACATACACACATAAACACATATACACACACATACACACATATATACACACATACACACATATACACACACATACACACATATATACATACATACACACACATATACACACATACACACACATATACACACACATACACACATACATATACACATATACGCACACACATATACACATACACACACATACACACATATATATATACACATACACACACATATACACACACATACATACACACATATATGCACACACATATACACATACATACACAAATACACACACACACTGAGCATGAGAACCAGCACCTATAATTCCAGTACCAAGAAGGCAGAAATAGCAGGATATCTGATGCCTGAGAGCCAGCCAGTTTTCATCAAATTGGCAAACTCCTGGTTCAATGAGAGACTTTGTCTCAAAAAAAAGATGGGATGAGTGACAGGGCTCAGTCAGTAAAGGGCCTGCCCTGAAGCAGGAGAACCAGAGTATGCATCCTCAGCACCCAAGGAAGTCTGCTATAAGCTAGCCATGGTGGCTTACACCTTAAATCCCAGCTCTCAGGAGGCAAGGGTAATTAGATCTCTGTGAGTTTGAAGCCAGCCTTGTCTGCATAGTAAGTTCCAGGACAGCCAGGCCTTCACAGTGGTAGCCAGGCCTGCACAGTGAGACCTCGTCTCACTTCCCCTACAAAGTCAGTTATAAAACTTTTCATCTTAGTGCTGGTGATAAGTGTGGCGTGGAGAATGCTGATCCCAGAACTTGCTGAACAGTCAGTATCCAGGTTTAGTTAATGCCTGAGGATTTGCCTATCACTACCCTTTCCCTGGGCTAATCTGGAGAAAGGAGCCAGGATTACCAAGAGCAAGATAACCTGGCCCAGGTCCCAAGTCAGGAATGGAGTACTCATTTCCAGGGCAGTGACTTTTTTGTTTTCCATATGCTGTGGGCAGGAGACAACCAACCTTTTCTTGCTCCTGCCATTTCAAGAGACTCAATAGCGATTAGTTGATGGCGCAGACACCAAGACTGGAGACTCCCTTTAGAGTCATCTTAGACTCAGGAAGCTGGGCATTTGGGCATTTTCATTGCTGCCTCCTAACCTCTGTTTTCTTCCCAGCTAAGGCCCCAGGTCTTACTCTATAAACTGCTCATATAACCCTCCATTGTGTTGCTTTCTGAGCAGGAAGCAAAAAAGGACAGACTCTGATGTGGAAATGTCTTTCTGTATGCTGTAAATACCACTCTTTAAATAAAGGACTGTTTTGGCCTATGTGGACACCATTTAAGTAGGTAGAGGAATCAGAGCATAGGTGGAGGAAGGCAGAGTTAAGACAGGACAACCCAGCTACCCATGAAGCAAGATGTAATGAAATAGGTAAGCCACTGGCCACGTAGCAGGATAGATTAATGAAAACGGGTTGAATTAAGATGAAAGAGCTAGCTAGCAATGTGCCTCAATCATAGGCCAAGCAGGATGAAATTAATATAAGTTTTTGAGTCATTTAGGGGTGGGGAGAAATGGCCATGGGTGGGTCTGGACCTCTGGCCCAATGGAGCCAGAACCCTTGTACTACAAGGTTCCTTTCCTTCCTTCCTTCCTTCCTTCCTTCCTTCCTTCCTTCCTTCCTTCCTTCCTTCCATCTTTGTGTGTGGGTATATGTGTGTGTTCAAGTGTGCATGTGAAATTAAGAAACAGCCTCTGCTATCATTTCTCAAGATCTGTCTACCTTGTCTCTTCTTGAGTTTCTCACCACACTAGGATGTACCAAGTAGGCTTTGATGACCAGATAGGCCAGAGGCTCTACCATCTCTTCTTTGATTACAGGCCTGAGCTATGGAACTCATCTTTATTAGCATGAGTTTGGGAGTGGAACATGGGTCTTCATGCAAATCAAGTACTTTACTGACTGAGCCACTCCCTAGCCCAGGTAGCTACTAAATCAGGCCCAGAGTTCAGAGAAAGGTGAGACCTTCAAACTCCCATCCAGGTGAGTTCAAATCTCTTAGGTCAGTCACCAGCACTCTGCATGCAGATGGAGAAGGCCTTCCTGTGTGGAGCGCCAGTGTGCTTCCGACATGGCGGAAGAGAGGCGCCCAGCATTGCAGGAGTGTGCAGACCCTGGTCCCAGCAGCAGAAGTGGCCTCTCTCCAGTTCTCTTCACCAGGGAACTAGTCTAGGACCCTCTCAGCCCAAGGACAGGACAGATAGGAGCCAGAGGGGAGGCTGGCAGAAGAAAAAGGCCTCTCCATACTTCTGATTTGGAATTGAGCCTAGAGTCACCAAACTGAGTTTCAACCCCTACTTTAGAAGTCACTGACAGCCATTCTAGTCTCGAAGCTTGAGTGTCCTCAATCAAAGGACATCACCAGTCCTCTCCTGTTCAACTAGTGGGTTAGCATTAGGAGGTGCTGGGGGAAATCAAGGTGTTTGTGTATCTGAGGAGGCTCTGGAGAGTAGATGTGTATTGCAGTAGTGACAATGATCTCCTTTTCCTTCAGAACCCTTCCAAGAGGGCCTGGGTCCAGAAGGCCTCACAGTTTACCATCAATCTGGACACAGGTGTGCCCTGACACCAGGGACACATATGAATATCCTTTTGTGTTCTCCCAAAGGTCCAAAAAGACACATGAACATATCAGTAGGTCGGGGTGATGTGAAATCTACTCAGCTGCTGGGGACATATGTGGTGTTCCTTTCTAAAAGCATTATGGTATGCGTGTGGGATGTGTGTGTGTGTGTGTGTGTGTGTTTACAGTGTGTTTAAAAATATACACAAGCTTGGGATAAAAAAGAGAAAGTATAAACAGTCATAAAAATAAATATATAATTTTAAAACAATAAAATAAAGTCCTTAAAAATGAATAGAGTTTAAAAAAAGATGATAAGCCATGTAAGATGGAAAATACAGAGAGTTTGGGTCCTATATGTTATTGTGTTGTATTTAGATTTTCTGATTGCTAATGAAAAAACAACAGCTGCTAAGATACATTGGATTATAACAACTGATGGATTAAACCAACTTATATATTTTAAAAATGCCTTGACTTCAAGAGGGAAGTCAAAAGATCTGTTACTTTGGAGAAGAGGTTTTGCTTTTGTTTCCACAGGAGATGAGAGGCTGTGCATTTGTTCAAGTTGATATAGATCACGTTTGATTAAAAAAGACCCCTCTGAAAATTCTGATGACAAAAATTAAAAAATAATCCCAGAACTACAAGACATATGGTATATATTTTACCTGCTCAAACATAAAACAAAAAAATCTTTAACTGATTTGTGCACACCATATATAACATACATCCCATAATGTATGTTACCTTTAAACATTTATATATTTTTAGAACAAGGAGACCAAACACAAATAAAAACAAATGGCCCAGGTAAGCCAGCATTTCAAAATGCCTCTGTAACAATCTCCTTAAAATTCTGCATTCAAACAGCTTTAAGGATGATGGCTGAGATGGTCCAGTCTCACAAACTACTCCAGCCAACTTATAATCATCCTGATTTTCTCAAGGTTCCCCCAAAGATACCAGCACCCCTAAACAACAGGAAGTAGTTTAGAGAACAGTGCCCACATTCCCAAAATATTGATTATTGATATCTTTAATCATTTAAGGGTAGTTGATTCCAAATTGTTACTGGTAATAGTCATTAAAAAAACAAAGCTGAACACAGGAGATTTTATTCAGAAATCTTGTTCTGAAAAGAAAAAGGGAATATAGAAATGATAAGATAAAAAAGTAGATTATCAAATCTACTTTAATCTTAAAAGCACCTATTAATCTTAAAATGTTTTATACTGGTATGGATTTGATTTATTAATAATAAATTGAAAGTTACTTTTACTGTGCTATATGTATGCTTCTACTCTTGTTTGTGCTTATGCAACTCATCTAAAATATAATGCATAATTAAGAAATAGAGATTAATTGTCATCTGTAATTGTCAAACTTATAATCATGTTAGATATGGTTTCAAGATGACACATAGATATATTTGATAGATAGATAGATTAATAGATAGATAGTCTTCAAACGCTTCAAAGACCATATTGCTAAGGCATATTGCTAGCTAGCTCTTGCATCTTAATTCAACCACTTTCCATTAATCTGTTTTCCCATGTGATCCATGGCTCACCTATTTCTTTATATCTTACTTCTTGGGCAGCTGGATTGCATCTCTCTTGACTCCACCCTCCTTCCTCATTATCTATGCTCAAATATCCTGCCTCCTTCTAAGATGCCCTGCCATAGGCCCAAATAGTCCCTTTATTAGTGAATGATATTTACAAGATATGGAAAGACATCCCACATCACTAATGGGTTGAATATAACTATAATTCTTACTTGTTTTGTTGTATATAATTTTACTATGTTAAGGTTAATATCTTCCTTTAAAATTAGACAAAAAAGGGGGAATACTTTGAAACAATTTTTGTACACTATAAATATGTATTACTCTCATTGATTAAAAAAGTGTTGACTGGCCTATTGTTAGCTGGGCAGGAGAGATTGAGCAGGAGAGACAGACTAGAATTCTGGGAAGAAGAGGAGCAGAATCAGGAGACATAGAGGGAATAAGTCATGCTGAAGGACAGGTAAAGACATGAACTATGTGGCAGCCCATAGAATAATAGAAATGCGTTAATTTAAATTGCTAGAGCTGGTTAGTATTAAGGCTGGGTTATTAGACAAGCATTTATAATTAATATTTAGACTCTATGTTATTTGGGAGTAGCTGCTGAGACACAGAGAAACCCTGGCCACCTCTCCCTCTCCGTGTGTGTGTGTGTGTGTGTGTGTGTGTGTGTGTGTGTGTGTGTGTGTGTGTGTGTGTATGCCATATCTGTCATTCCTCAGGTGCTGACCACTTGCTTTTTTGAGACAGGGTCTCTCATGGAGTGAAGTCCATGGGTAATCTGCTGGCCTCTGTCTCCCTAGAATTGGCTGGGATGAGAAATGCAACTGTGCCCAGATATTTTTTATGTTAGTTCTGAGGATTTTGATGCTTGCAAAGCAAACATTCTACCTGCTGAGCCATCTCCCCAGCCTCATTAGACAATGTCCTAACACTGTAGCTGCCAAGTGGGTTTTCTGTATCCTCTATGATAAGTTAAGAATAGGAAAGGGTCCTCTTGGGTCATCTCATCCAATGTGTAGCTGCAGAGTGAAGGCATGCTCTCACCTGCCAAAGATGCCAGCCTGTTTCCCAAGCTAACATCAAACTAGCCAGCCCAGGATGTTTTATCAGAGCGACAGAAGGGAAATTAAGCCTCTCTCTACAGCATGTCCCTCTACTGTATGCTTCATCTTCTTAGAAATTTGTTTCATTTTTATTTGGGGAATGGTGGTACTTTGGAGGCTAGAGAGGGTATGGACTTCCCTTGCACCTAGAGTTACAGGCAGTTATGAGTCACCTGACATGGGTGCTGAAAACTGAACTTAGGTCCTCTAGATGATCATCAAGCAGTCTTAGTGAGTGAGCCATCTTTCCAGATCCCTGCTATGATTTGAACATCAAATATTCCCATAGTTTGGGTCTCAAATGATCCAAAAGACCTATATGCTGTGGCTTGGTCCCAGCTTTGTGCTGTAGGGAGTGTCTTAGTTCCTGCCCAGGCTAGTTTTATGTCATCCTAACACAGCTAGAGACATCTGAGAGAAAAGATTAGAAGCTTCCTTCATAAGATGGGGCTATAATCAAACCTATAAGATTTTTTTTAACTTGTGATAGGTGTGAGTGGGCACAGTTTACTATAGGCAGTGTCATCTCTGGGCTGCTGGTCCTGGGTTCTGTAAGAAAGCAGCCTGAGCAATCTACAAAGAGCAAGCCAGTAAGCAGCATCCCTCCATGGCCTCTGCATCAGCTCCTGCCTCCAGGTTCCCACGCTGAGTTCCTGGTTCCCACACCTGTAATCCTAACAGAAGAGAGGCTAAGGCATGAGAACTACAAGTTCTAAGCCAGCATGACCTATCTGGGGAAAAATCTGATTCAGAATGAAAGAAGGAAGGGGGAGACAAGTAAGTAAAAACAAACAGAAAATGATTGAAAAACATAAAGAAGGAAAGGTCAGCTCTGATGAAGTCCTCGGTGTCTTACACAGCAGAAAACTAAAAACAAACAAACAAAAAACCTAGAAGCTTTCAAGCTTTGACTTCTGCAGCAGACCAACATTTAAATGACACTATTTCCCCTTGAAAAAAAATATATACACGGTGCTGGCAAGATTGCTCAGTGGGTAGAGCACTCACCCAGAGCAGGCAGGAATACCTGAGTTCTCAAAACCCCTCCAAAAGCAGGGCATGGTGGCATTGCACCTGTCACTCCAGAGAAAAGTCTAAATCCCCAGGAGCTCATGGGCCAGCTAGCTTGGTGTTGGCAGTGTGGCAAACAACAAAAGGAAACTTTCACTCTCAAAAGGTAGAAGGTGAGGACCAATATCCAAGGTTGGTCCTCAAGCTCTGTTCAAGGTCCATGGCATGTACACACCACACTCACCTTCATACGTATGAACACGCACAGCACACACAAACATATACACAGAGATATTTCCTTTTAAAAGAAAAATATGTAGACACAAACTAATCAAGTCAGCAAGCTGGCCTTTCAGGAGATACATAAAATAATTGTAAATGAAACGAGGAAAGGACACAAGCAGAATATACATCCTGAGAGAGGGGGTCAACAAGGAGCCAGTTTGTGGCGCTGGGTCCATGTGACTCTGGAGGGCTCATGTTAGTTAACCCTTTAGGTCCAGGAAAAATAAATAAATAAAAGCCGGGTGCAATGGCACACAGCTGTAATCCCAGCACTCAGGAAGCAGAGGCCGGAGGAAGAGGAACGCAGGTCATCCTCAACTATGTGCGGAGTTCTGAGCCAGCCTTGGCTACATGAGACTGAAGAAAGAAGAAAGGGGGAGGTGAAATGGAGGAGGGAGGGAGGAAGAGGAGGGAGAGAGGAGAAGGAAGGAGGAATATGCTAGGTGTTGTCGGGTCTGAGGCTTCCGCACACTCCTTTGCCGTCTGCACTTCCCAGGGCTGATTGCCCCTGACCGTCAGGCTCCAGTGGTCACCCATTACTGGCCCACAGTCACCTGTGGCCAGCCTCTGTGGATGGAATAAAGCACCTCTGTGTCACCTCAGGTACCAGCCTCGTAACCTGGTCTTTGCCAGCCCTTAGCACTTCCTGGCTTCAGCCTTTGGGTAGAGTCAAGGAGCATGAGCTGTGTGGTAGACCACTGTCTGCAGGCCCCTCTTCCCTGGCTCTCTTATGACAGGGCCCAGCGCTCCAGCACCTCATGACAAGGAGAGAGAGAGAGACTCTCAGCAGCGGGAATGGCAGCCACAGAGATGCTGGGCTATGCACCAAGGAGTTGAGTTCCAGTGAGTTCCACAGTTGAGATAGCTGGAGGAGGGGCAGTTCCTTTGCTAGGCCTGTACCAGGGACCTCTTTTCTGCCTACAAACCCTGTGATGAGTCCTGATCTTCATATCACAGAACAAGGGAGATCACCAAAGTACAAAGTTAGGAAAGCTGCCCAAGGCCACACAGCAATTCCCTTTCTTACAGACTCATCTTGGTACTCCTCACACTATAAAATATATTCACTGGGTCTCCATGACTGGCTGCCCCCACCCAGTTCATGGTGCTTTTCTGGCTAGTATTCTGGGCGTATTTATCCAATAAAAGGAAACTAAAATTGCCATCCAAGGAAGCAAGCAATCTGCACCCGCATCCCCGCCCCTGTGGTTCTCCTGCCAGACATTACATCCTCAGCTGCTGCCTTAAAGGGCTTCAAGGCATAGCCTTCAGGAACTAGAAGTAAGGAGCTTGCTGCCAAACCTGATGACCTGAGGTCAATCCCTGGGCAAGAACTGACTGACCTTTTCCGTATGTATGAGTGTATATGTGATTAGGCACAAATATGTACTAGAGTGCACATATATACCTGCCCCTTGTTTTCTGAGCAGGGTCTCTCACTGGCCTGGAGCTTACAGAGTTGACTAGGCTGACTGGTCTGTGAGTTTAGTGAGCAGGGTCTCGCTCACTTGCCCTTCCAGCTTGGCTCAAGACAAAGTGCTCTCCAAGAGCAGGCCTGTGGTGAATATGGGACAGGAGCAGGCAGGAGGTAGTGACCATGAGGAAGGGACTCGCTCCCAGTCACCTGTGACTGCTTACTCTCCAGAGAGTCGGAAACTCTCAGAACTTACTGGAATCCTAGGGCTGCATTTTACTGGAAGGAAATAAAAGCAGGTTGGACTCCTGACCCAGTGTTTGCCCAAAGACTTAATAACCTAATTCAAAGCTGGACTGTCTAGCCAATTGGCAGAGGTGAACACTGTTAGAGGCACCTGAGCCTAAGAGGCTGGGTGTGGGGTTTCCCACCGGGAAGCATCTAGAACAAGAGGCTGAGTGGGAGCTGGGAAGAGCCTGCCTGTGGAGAATGAAGCAGACAGGAATTCTGTGTGGCTTTGAGCTGGTTACTTAACTTCTCTGAATCTTTGTTTCCACATGCTTTATATGGCTACTACCATCAAGAGTTGGCAATGTCAGATAGCCTGTCTCTGAGCAAAGGTGGCTGCTCTACCGGGGACCCAAGTGTTCTGGATACCAATACTCAGAACTGCAGGGAGATTTTTTTCCCAGATTGCACAAACAGTGTTGTGGTTGGTTCATTGCAACTTACCTCTTTCAGGTTCCCTGAGATGTCATGGGTATGCCCCGCATCCTGTCAATTTCTGGTTTGTTGGAGGTTTTTGTTAGTTTGTTTTGTTTTGAGGCAGGGTCTCACATAGTCTATGCTGTCCCTACACTCGATAGGTAGCCAAGAATGGCTTGACCTGATCTACCAGTGACAGGTTGCCCCGAAGGCTCTGGACCTCCTTCCCTCTATTTGGACATTTCTCCAAGTCTCCTCTTGCACCTGTATTCTTTCCCATACTCCACCCTCAGCCCTGTCCTCTGTCCACTGGAAACACTACCACGGACCAATAGTCAGTCCTGAAAACATATACACAAGTAATATTATACAGATTGAGCAGGTCGGATTGATGTACTTAGGACTACATCTGGATATACACATGTACACATATACACATAAGTACACGATGTAGCAACAATACATGAGAAAAGAGACCATGAATTTGAAAGAAAACAAGAAGAGGGTGGTTGGAGGGAGGAAAGGGAATAGGGGAAATGATATAATTATATTAATCTCAAAATAAAATAAATAAAAATCCACTACCATGGTTCTTTCTTGTTATGGAGGGAAAGATCTGTTTTCCAATCACCTTGTAAGTCAAGGAAGACCCTGGGGGCTTGGGGTGGGGCTGGAGTGCTTTGCCTGGCATGCAGGATGACCTGGGCATATTGATGCATCTCAGGTCTTAGGAGGTGGCAATGGCCTCTTGGCCTCCTGCATAGATTTGAGAGGGGAGGATCCATTTGTTCCTTGCCCCTTTGTTAGGGTGATAATAATGCAGGAGTTTTGACTCTTCCACAAGCAGTTGCTTTTCAAAAAGTGTGTCCTTCAGCAACCCAGAGATACAATGTTCCTCTTCAAATCTGCAGAGTAGGTGAAGGGCAGGCGGGGATCACACCCTGAGCAGAGCCAGCCTCACACAGAGAAATAAATGCAGGGTCCCATTACACCCACCAACCTCCAATCAGAGGCTTGCTTGTTATTGGCAAGTGAAGTCACTTAAGGTGCACTTTCCATTGTGGAGATGCTCAGCTTTGAGCCTGGAAGAGGAGAGGCCAGCACAGGCTGGCTAAAAGATGAAGTTTTCACACATAACACTAGCAGGGAGGACCACGTCCCAGGACGTGAGGCACACGAGTCTCAGGGAGCACTATAAACATGCACATAAGGGAGTAAATATGTAGGCTGAGTGTAAGTGTGTGTGGGGGATTGTGAGCTCCTTGATAGTGTGGACTGTGAGTTGGTAGAGATAGACAGATAGATAGATAGATAGATAGATATGGACGGATGGATGATGGATGGGTAGATGAATGGATGGGTGGGTGGGTGGATGGATGGATGGATATATGGAAGCATCAAATCAGGGATTTACGTGTCCACTTGTTTCTACCTCCCCAGCACTGGGATTACATACACTATTGTGTCCAGATTTTTACATATACACATGCACACACACACACACCCCATCTTATAAAAACCAACTCATAATATCTTAAGCTTCAGCCTACAGGCCTCAGGGTGGATATGTCTTGTAAGATAAGTGGAAAATTCCTTAATTTGGGCTTTTGCAAGAAACTTTTCCAAGCCTAGGTCTTATGGCATCCTTGTGCAACTAGGTACATCTGTCTATATAGCGATCCCCAGCACCCATGTAAAAAGCCAGGCACAGAAGTACCTGTCTATAGCCATGGTGCCGGAAGGACAGAAACGGGCAGAGCCCTAGGGCTTGCTGGCCAGATAATCTAGCAGAATGGGCAAGCTCTAGTCACCTAGAGACCCTGTCTCAAAAACTAAAATGGAGAGGAATTGAACAAGACTCTCTGAGAAGCCCTGGGGATCAGGAGAAGGGGTCTGCACACATAGGAGCTGGTCCCAGAAAATCAGGAGAGACCACAGAGACAAAGCCGGCAAACCAGCCTAGCAGCTTTTACACCAGGGGCTTCCAGCCCAAGACTTTCACTGAGCTTCTGGTACTGTGGACGAAATGTTGGGAGCCAAGCTGCAAGACTGTGCTCTGCTGATGCCCTGTGAACCCGTGGGACATTCTCTGCACCTCCCTGGGATAGGGTCTTAGGGAGCTCACACTGCCCAGCAGAGATCAGACAGATCAACTCTAGAAGTGGACTGGGCTTAGGACCCACACTGCTACTGGCTTGTTGAGTGATCTTAGGCACACCCTTCCTCCTCCTGGGCCTTGGCAGCTCTGCACAGTGGATAACTGGAGGAGGTCTCTCAGTTCATCTGTCTTTAGTGACTCTTGCACGTCGTGTTCTAAAGAGCAGAGTGGTTCCGAAATGAAGCTGTATGCGGTTAAAGAACTGAGAGGAGGGTGGAGAGATGGACCAGTCAGTAAAGGACTTGCCACAAAAGCCTGAGGACCTGAGTTTGATCTCCAGATCCTATGTGAAAAAGCCAGACACAGCAGTAAATGCCTGTAACCCCCAGGCTGGGGACAGAGAGACAGGATTCCCAGGGTTTGCTGCAATCCAGCAAGTCTAGCCAAATTGGGGCACACTAGATTCCATGGGGAAGCCCGAGTGAGAACATAAAGCAGGGAGAGCAACTGAGGAAACTAACGGATGACACCCTCAAACACACAGGCACACGTACACACACCTGTGATGGCAGAGAGTGTATTAAATACTGTGTTGCAGAGAGCCACTAGCAAGCAAAGGTATGATATGCCTGAGGGACCGCAGTCAACCCAGCGCATCCCTGCATCCCCCTCCAGCCTGACTCATTGACCATGTTTGAACAGACAGCTTTCCTGGTTGTTTTTTGTTTTGTTTTGTTTTGTTTTAACTTCCCATTTCCACTGCCTCACAGTGGACTCAAGGGTTTCTTTTTTATTATTATTATTTATTTATTATGTATACAGAAGAGGGCACCAGATGTCATCACAGATGGTTGTGAGCCACCATGTGGTTGCTGGGAATTGAACTCAGGACCTCTGGAAGAACAGTCAGTGCTCTTAACCTCTGAGCCATCTCTCCAGCCCCAGCTTTCCTGGTTTTGAAGGAGGCCCTGGTGCTGATGAAGCAGTTCAGCAGGTAGAGACGCTTGCTACCAACCCTGATGACTGATGCGTGGAGGGCTCACTTCAATTCTGACTTAATTTATAATACAAACAAAAGAACTCTCATATTAAAACCTGAAATTTTAGCCAGGTGGTGGTGATCTTTAATCCCAGTATTTAGGAGGCAGAGGCAGGTGGATCTCTGTAAATTCAAGGCCAAACTGGTCTACAAAGTGAGTTCTCGGACAGCCAGAGCTGTTACACAGAAAATAATGCATAATAAATAATAAATAAATAAATAAATAAAGTGCTGAAAACTTTGAAATGACTAGTTATTTTCTACTAATGGAGTTACGATTTAAATTTTAAATATTTTTGAGTGCACTTGGTGACAGACAGCACCTACCACAGAGTCTGATGACTTCACTCCTGTCCTGAGAAGCCACGTGACCGAGAGCGGAGAGCTGAATCCTGCAGGGTCCTCTGATCACTGACATGCTAGGCACCCCCTCCCTATACCAACAAACACAAATGTGACCATTGTTTAAATGTTCTTCCTGGTTCTAAAAGGGCTAACTAGCTTTATTATGATTTCCAGACTCTTCCATGTCTTCCTCTGCTCTCTGGGGATCATCATATTCAATTCTTCTTAGCTCTTTTGTATTTACCTGATTCTTTATCTCTAATACTCCCAAGACCATTTTTACTTATTTGTTTTTATTTTGGTTTTTTCTCCTTCCTGATGTCTCTGTCCTGGGCATTTTTCAGTGTGTTTGTTACTTTTATATTGCCGTGACCTAAATGCCCTAAACCTCTGGGGGAGGAAGATCTGGTTTGGACTCATGATTTCAGCCATGACGTCAGGAAAGACGTGCACAGTGGCCTGGCTTGTGGGGGTGAGGAGATGGATGAGACAGGGCTGGCTCACCAGGCAGGAAGCAGAGACTGTGGACAGTGCTAGGGTGAATACAGTCATCAACAGCCAACTCCCAGAGACCCCAATCCACCAGCCAGGCCTCACCTCTGTCAGAGTCCACAAAACGCTATCACAAGCTGGGGGATTCAAGCATTCGTATCCAGAGCCTGTGAAGGAAGTGCTGTTAGGGAATGTCCTTGTCCAAGTCTGCCACCTGTGCCCCCCTCCCAACTCTCCCTTCTTCCTTAAACTCCATGCAAAGACTCATGGTAGTGAGAAGCGTTGTGTCAATATCACTGGTGTGGTGATTGTTCCTTCACCGTGTGCTAAGCTCTGTGCTTTTCCTCCTGTGGACATTTCCAGCCCCAGGGGTTAGAAATTGTCTCATTTTCTCCCATGTGTTCATTGTTAATTCAGTCTAACAGCTGATTGTCTGTCTCTGCACTTTTCCCCTTTCTGTCAAATGTCCTACCAATTTTATCAATGTGGCTAAGTCCCTTCTAGAACCTTCTAACACACCAGACTGGATTTTGTCCTTTCTGCTGGGCCCACAGCCACAGCCTATTTTCTCTCTTGTCCATAATCCTGAAGAACCCTTCAGTCTCTCGCCTGGGCTAGATTTTGTCTTGATTTATTCCCTTGACTGAGTGGAACTTTTCCTCAAGTATCTTTCTAAGAAAAGGTGTTTGAGGAGTAAGACCTTGTGATCAGCATGTTAAAAATCCAATTGACTTTATCTATGGCTAGATAAATAGTTCTTGGCTGGCAGAGTATAGACAGACTCTACAATAGACCCATGAGACCTCCTTTCTGGGACTCATGTCATTACACAATACTCTCCCCCACTGCTAGCTTATGACTAATAGGATGTGGCAGAGGAGTGGAATGTTACTTCTAAGATTAGATTATAAGAGTCTGTCATGGGTTCTTTTGATCCTGAGGATGTCTCTCTCTCTGGGGAGAGCCACATCAAGGACAAGCCATGACTGGGACCTGAAATGTCTTTCCAGCAACCTCATGAATAGGCTCAAAACAAACTCACCATCCCCAGGATGACTCTGTGGGTGAAGCGCTTCCCAAGCGTGAACAAGGACCTGAGTCCAACCCCAAGATCACATAAGAAACAAGCCTGAGGTGGTGGCACGTGTTTATAATTCTGATGCTTACAGCTGGCTGAGGAATGGCATATGAGAGTGACCTCTGGCCTCCACAGTATGTGGAGACAATTCTCAAGGCACAGCTGAACCATGAGATGACTATGGTCAACCTGTGAGAGACCCTGAACCAGAAGCCATGCCAAGCCTGACCACTGTCCCCCTAGAAGCTGAGAAAATGTGTGGTTTTTTAACACTAGTAGGCTTCAGAACAATTCATATGTGCTACAGGCAATGGCCAGGGTAGCTGGGGGATTTTCCCTTCCATGAGTGTGAGTGTGTGGGTGAGTGTGTGTGAGTTGCACATGCACATGGAAGTCAGAGATTGATATCAGGTGTCTTCCTCAATCACTCTATCTTGTTTGATGAGATACCAGCTCTCAATGAACCTGCAACTCACTGATTCAGCTAGATGGCTGACCAATGAGCTCCAGGGTCCTCTCTCCCCTGTTCCCCAGGACTGGGATCACAGTCGCATGCTATAGTGCCCAGCTTTAACGTGGGGGCTGGGAACCCAACTCAGGTTTGCCTGCCAAGCTCGTTACCTCCTGAGCCAATCTCCCAAGCCTTTTCACAGTTTTGAAATCATTTCTCTGGCACTAAGCTTCCCAGGGATGCTGTTGTGAAATCCAAAACAAGTGTGAGTCCTAAATATCTGTGCATGAACTCTTCACCCCTTTCCAACTCTGCCCGGTGTGTAGAGACACAGTGGTTTATCCATTGTGCTGGACTGGGGTTATTTTGTTTGGGAAGTCATGCCCTTAGTTCTAAAGAATTTCCATGTTCACACTCATGCACAATGCTGTCCCCTGACCTCCATGTTCTTTGTCCACGATTCCAGAAAGTCTCCATGATTTATACTTTGGACCCACAATACTATTCCTTATTTTCTCAGTCACTTTGATTTTTCTACTTCTGTGAGTTTTACTCTGCTCTTGGTAAGTTTTTTTCTTTCAAATTTTCTGAAGTTAATTTGTTTAAGCCCTAGATGGCCTGCAGCTAACTCTATAAACTGGGATAGCTTGCATTCTTTTTTATGCTATTATGGCTGAACCTTCACTTTTTATTTTATCTTAAATATATTGAATAACATCATTTGTAGGTTTGTCATTATTTATGTATTTTTCCAGATAGACAGGCAAATAGGTAGGTAGATAGACAGATAGACAGACAGACAGACACTGGGTTAATAGATGAATGAATGAGTGAACAGAAAGATTAGTAAATGCATAGATGAATAGATAAATACACATATGTATACACATGCATATATAATAGACCTCACCCTCTCTTTTTATTCTCTCTATCCAGTACTGAGAATCAAATTATCAAACCCAATACCTTTCATGCTCAGCCACATCCTACCATGAGGGATATCTACCTATCTCTGACTCCTCTATCCTGGAATTCTAAGTGTGCACCAGCACCATACCCCACATTTCCTAATTTGAGTTCTGAGGTTCTACCTTGGAGCCTCGCGATTAATGAATCATCTCCCTAGCCCTGTCATATTCTTTGGATTGCTGATAGTGAGGACTTGAGTTGTCTAAGGAACAAAGCACCTTTGAGCATCTGGATTTCCCGCCAGCCTAGCCTTTCACCCTCCTCTTTGCTCTCATACAGCTGCCCTGCATTGTACTGCTGTTTGCTTTTATTTTTGTTGATGCCTTTCTTCTTTGCTTAGATTTCCCACTGTGTTTTCTCCAATGATTTGAGATGGAAATTGAGACACTGGGCTGTTGAGTCTTTGTGTCTGAGTCTTCCTATGTAGGTCAGGATGACCTAGAACTTGAGTTCGTCCTGCCTCAGCCTCCCAAGTGCTTCAATGATAAGAATTCATCACCACGTCCAACCCTAGGTCATTGATTTGAAATTATCTGCTCTACATGCCTCGTTCCTGGTTGGTTTTGTTTTCATCATCTTGACACAAACCTGGATGTATCTAGAAAGATGGAATCTTAACTGAGACATTTCCTCCATCAAATTGTCCTGTGGGCAAGCCTGTAGGTTATTTTCTTGATTAATGATTGTGTAAAAAGGCCCTGCCCGTTGTGAACAGTGCAGTATCTGGGCATGATGGTTGACTTCTTTAATTTCAGCACTCAAGAGGCAGAAGAGTCTCTCTGAGTTTGAAGCCAGTCTTATCTATATAGTGAGTTCCAGAGCAGTCAAGACTACATAGAAAGACTCTGTCTGAGAAGGGGAGAGAGACAGAGATAGAGAAAGCTGAGCAAGCCATGAGTAGCAAACAACACCCACTGTGGTCCTGCCTCCAGGTTCCCACATTGAGCTCCTGCCCTGACTTCCTTAGTAATGGAGTCACTGGGAATTATAAGCCGAAATAAAGTCTTCTCTCCCCAAGCTTCTTCTGGCCATGGTGTTTATCACAGCAACAGTACCTGACTAACACGCCCTGACATCTTTCTATCAACGTGGCTGTGTATCTCTGGTTGCATATGACATGCTAATTTTCATTGTTTGGGGTATTTTATCGTCTTCCATGTGACATTCAAATGTGGGGTTTGAGTAGCCTTTGCTGCTCTTCTTAGCTTCAGGAATGACACTCAGTGTTACTTCACCCTTTGGGTTTGTTAGGACTTGCTCCCTGGCCCAGCATGTGTCCTGCTTTGCTAAGCACTCACTTGAGAAAAACAGATGTTCTCCAGATGCTGGGTGCATTATTCTTAACGTCTATGAGATCAGCTTATTCCTGATGTTCACATTTTTTGTATACTTCTTGACTTTTTAAATATGACTCTTTTTATCCATTACTGAAAGATATTGAAATCTCCAGCCATGATTACAGATTTCCTCTCAGATTCTTTCAGTTCTGCTTTCTTCTCTAAGTGTTGAGGGTCTGTGTTAGTGGGGGCATATAGGGTTATAATGCTCTCTTCTTATTGACATAACCTTTCATTGTCAGAACACATTCTTATCTCCATTACCATGCTGTCTCTCAAGTTGTGGTCTGAATACAAAATTTTTCAGAGGCTCATGTGTTTAGACACTTATTCCCCCGCTGGAGTTGCTGCCAGGAAAGTTAAAGACCTTTATTTAGGTGGTGGAGCCTGGCTGAAGGAAGTACATCACTGGAAGTGGGATCTGAAATTTTTTTATTATTAATATGAATAAAGAAGTCACACTTTCTATCCTTGTATATCCTTAATCAAGGTCCATTCCCTGTCTCACCACATCAGGTCATCCTCTCTTCTCCACATCTCCCCATCCCCCCCATGGGCAGTGGGGATCTGAGATTTTATAGCATTGTCTCACTTCGGATTTGCTCTCTGGTTCTCAACTGTGATGAATGTAATCAGCTGACTTCCTGCTCCTGTGGTCATGCCTTCTCTGCCTGTTGAGATGTCTCCTTCACCATGAAGGACTCTGTCCCCTGTGAAAATAAATAAATAAATTCTTCTCCTCTTAGCTGATGTTGTCAGGGTGTTTTATTGCAACAATGGAGAAGAAACTAATGTAGAACTCTGTCTGAGGTGGACAGAGCCAAGCTTCATTTGGCTACTGCTTGCAAAGTACAACTTCTGGGTTTGGAGTCTCTTAATAGACCAGGCTGGAGTGAAACTCTCAGAAATGCACTGGCCTCTGCCTTCTGAATGCTACCACCCTGGCTTTTTTGAGAGAGAGAGAGAGAGAGAGAGAGAGAGAGAATATGAAAGCTACATCGGTTGCTTGTCTCCCTCAGTTGTCCTTGATTGTATTTGTTTTTGTTTGTTTATTTGTTTGTTTTTGTTGTCTTTTTTATTTTTTATTTTTAATATTTTATTTTTATTTTATGTGAATTGGTGTTTTGCCTTCATGTATAAGGATGCAAGGGTGTCTGATCTTAGAATTACAGAAAGTTGTCAGCTGCCATGTGGATGCTGGGAATTGAACTCAGGACCTCTGGAAGAAGAGTCAGTGCTCTTAACCGCTGAGCCATCTCTCCAGCCCCCCTCTATTGTATTGTAAACAGTGATTCAGCCCGCTTAGCCCCGACCCCCAGGGGTTCTCCTAGCTCTTCCTCCCCAGTTCTAGGATCACAGACACACACCTGGCTTTTAACTTGAGATCTAAAGGATCAGCCTCTGAGGTTTCTTCTTCCCCTGTCTCCACAGAGCTGTCTCACTGGGCTCTCTTTTGTCTTCAGAATATCTCTGAGGTCCATCATCCCGGTGTTTCCCCCACTACATGACAGAGCAAGAGACAAGAGATGTTACAGTTGACTGTATTCTAACCCCGACATGGAACCTGTTTATCTGCTTCATTCCTACTGCCATCCGTCATGAGACCATCCTCTGCAGGAGGCAGGAAAAAAGATGACTTTATCAAGACAATGGGACAATTTGGCAGGTGGCGAAGCTACGTGAATAATGCTAAAGGAATGCCTGATAGTTTCCCTTTCTTAGCCATAGCATGGAATTAACTCTCTCCCACACAGGACTCTGAATTCTTACAAGATTCTCATGGTTCAATGGTTAACCCAACAGAACAACCATCACAGTGGAGTCCCAGCCACCGGGAACAGTAGAAGGAAAGGTCAGGCAAGTTCCTGTACCAGGCTTCAGTGCCATTTTCCATAGCTTTCTCATTTTGCAATTTTTTAAAGCTTACCGATAGGGCCAGAAATATGGCTTACCAAGTAAAGTCACATACTACCAAGCCCAGTGACCTGAGTTCAATCCCCAGGGCCCACATGGTGGAAGGAGAGAGCAAACTTCAGCAAGCTATCCTCAAATGTCCATACATGCACCGTGGCTTGTTTTCCTTCCACATACAAAACAGATAAATATGATACAGTGTGTAATTAACACTGGTGGCGAGTCAATATATGGAGAGAAACCGAGAGCGAGAACTTCATCCTGAGCTTACTGGAAAGTGTGGATCAAGCACAGATCCGCTGTTTGTTCTGTTTTGTCAGCACTGCCAAGCCTGGGCAGTGTGAAAAGCATGCAGCCTTCGGGAAGGTGACAGGTGGAAAGGGTGTTGTAGAAACCATGGAGTGCCTTGAGTCCACAGGATCACCATTGCGGACCATTGGCAGCTCTAATGCATTGCCATGTGTGCATCTTAGCTAGCAGACACGTGCTTCTGCACTCAGGAGAGCCCCCAGTCTCTCCAATATCCTACAAGTTTAGCTCTCTCATTGCAGGTTTCGGGGGTTCATGTTTTCCTTATTCCCTCCACGTCTGGCTTCATTGTAGAGTTAAGTTTATGATTACAAATTAAAGAAGAAAAAAGAAAAAATGCTATGCAGAGAGAATAAATGTGCCAAAGTCAGTGGTAACTGTCAAGTAACTGACAGACCTCTAGGCTATCCTGGTTAGGCTTTGTTCCTATGGCCTTCCAGAATACCATTCAACTTCAAAGAGCAGGAGAGCGTCGTGGCATATTAGCTATTTTTCTCCTTGCTGTGGTGACATGCCTGGTAAAGCACAATGGACAGGGTTGACTTTGGCTCACAGTCTGAGGGCACAGTTCATCATGGTGAGAAAGGCATGTCAGAGGATCGTGATGTAGCTGGAACACTGAATCCACCATCAAGAAGTAAAAGGGCATGAATGCTGATGTTCTGGTAGCTTTTCCTTTAGTCCAGCGCTCAGCCCATGTGTTGGTGCTGCCCACATTAGGGTGAGGCACCAATCTTAATTAATCTAAACTAGAAACTCCCTCACAGACCTGCCCAGAGGCTTGTTTCCTAGGGATTTTAAGTCTGCTTGAACTGACAATCAGTGTTAGCCATAACGCCTAGACCCCCTCCCTGATCTAGCTGAGTTGCAGTTCCTCAGGACACAGTGGTTGTTGACATCCATCTGATCCCTAAGATTTTCCCAAACCCCCCACCCCAGGTGTTGCCCCAGTAACCCAGCACTGAGAAAGACTCACATGCCACTTCTACTACTAGCCCCTTAAATTTTCACCTGTAACTTTATCTGTAACTGGAGGAGGATGGCATCTGCTTTGCAGGGTGCCCTTTGGATTTGAGGAAAAAACCGGAAGCCTGTTGTGCGCTTCCTGTCTGAGCATTCCCTGACCTCCCAGCAGGTGTCTGGCTCACTGAGTCCTTCAGAGTTCTTTCAGGACGTCTCTGCCACTGCTTAGCATCTGCCGGACAGCAGATGGTGCTGTCAGACTCTGAGAGCCGTCAACGTGAGCCAATGAGAGTGCAGGAGGAAGGCGAGTGAGCCAATGGGCAAGGCATGGCCAGGAAGGCCCTCAGCCTGACCATTGAGGGCACCCCAGCTCCTGCTCCAGTCTCTCCCGGCTGTGCGAGACCAGCCATTGACTCTCTTCCCATCCTGGAGGAGGAGGAATAAATTAGTCTGTTCTCAGCAGGGCCTGAGAAGGAGTTCTTTCCGAAGTACTCAGGACAAGAGGTGTAGATCTGTAGTTCCTAAACCCAAACAACATAGCTGTGTGCATTGCCTGCTACCTGGGAACCCCCAAGATCCTCAGAGAAGGAGCCAGGGTGTGGCAAAGTCATTTGATGCTGGCAAGAGGGATCAAACCCTTCTCAGGTTCTGGCCTTCCCATACACCCTTGGTTGTACCCTTGTACTTGTTTGTGACTCCAGGACCTCTTCCAGGATCACATGAGTACCCTGCAGCCTCAGGCCTACCACTCCATTTTCTCTTTGAAAACTCAGCTTAGTACACAATTATTAATGTATGTGTTAGCTACTGCCAGACTACATGTCACCTCAAGCTGGGTGAACTTTGGTGCCAAGTTCCCTGTGCATCAAAGAATCTCAAGGCACAAAGTAGATAGATACATGCTGAAGGACTCAACCAATCAATAAAAAATACGGTATGATGAGGTGAGAGAGAAGGTTCACTGGATAAAATGCTTGGCACACAAGCCTGAAGACCTAACTTAGATCCTCAGAACTCTAGTTCCAAAGCTGAGGGTGGAGGCTTGCGTTTAAAATCCCAGCACCAGGGAGGCAGAGACAGGCAGGGGCAAGCGGGTAACCGGCTCACAAGCCAGACAGCCTTGTCTGCTTAGTGAGTTCTAGTTCTCTACAATGTGTGGTGATATATATATATATATATTAAAAATATTCAAATGTATATGTGAGACCCTTCCTTAAAAATGAGAGAACCTTCTTTAAAGAAGAAGTGAACAGTGTGTCGAGGATCTGTACCCAAGGCCTACACAGACAGGCACAAACACATGCATCTGTACACACATTCACATACACACAAAGATAGTATTAAATGCCCAAAACCATTCTTTTCTTTTCTACAAGGTTTTTCTGTGTAACCTTGGATGTCCTGGAACTCACTCTGTACACCAGACTGGCCTCAGATTCAGAGATCCACCTTCCTCTGCCTCCCGAGTGCCGGGAATGAAGGCGTCCTCCACCACCACCTGGTTCCCCAGGTCATTCCTATTGCTGACAAGTGAGTACCACATATAGTCTAGGGTCCACCAATCCCTGGATAAAACTCAACATCTGCCCCGGGGAGCATTGGGCCATCCTTCCATTGGGCATCAGCCTGTATGGCAGTGCCAGACAAACATCTTTAGTTTGGTTCTGTTTCAACTAAAAGTGGGTAGCTCCTGCCAACATCAACAGGTCCGAGGAACTTTCTGGGTGTTCTGAGTTGGTAAATATGATATTAATATGTTGCTGAGTTGAGAAGATCTATGCTTGTCAAATAATAATAAAAGTGGGTTTGGATTGGGGCATGGGGTCAATTCATGGAGTGCCTGCCTAGCGTACACGAAGCGCTGTTTTCCATCCCCAGCACTGCATAAACCTGATATGGCTGTTCACACCTGTGGTCCCTCCCCACACTCTGGAGGTAAAGCAGAGGCATCAGGAGTTCACGTGTTCAGCCATGGGTCAAAGCCATTGCTGTGCAAGCCTGACGATCAGAGTGTGACCCTCGAAACCATGTTTAAACAGCAGGCTGGAGAGCAGGGGAGCACATCTGCGATTCTGGCACCCCGCTGACAAGATGGGAGACAGAGAAGAGAGGACCAGTGAGAAGCTCGCAGGCTAGCCGGGCTGGAGCATGAAGTACCAAGGCAGAATGAGATGGAAAATAAGAAACCATCTACATAGACACACACATGTGCACACACACATACACACACAGGTGCACATACATGCGTGTACACACACACATACACACACATGCACACACATGCGCACACACAGGTGCACATACATGCGTGTACACACACACATACACACATACATGCACACACATACACACACACACATACACACACACACACACACACGCACACACACAGGTGCACATACATGCGTGTACACACACACATGCACACACAGGTGCACATACATGCGTGTACACACACACATACACACATGCATGCACACACATACACACACACACATACACACACACACACACACACGTACACACACACACACACACACACGCACAGCTAGTTAATAATTTATGAAGTGAGAAGTGGTCGCTATCTACCGAGTTGCAGGCTCCTGCAGTGGGCATGTTCCCACATCTTCTGTACTCACTGAAGGGCTGTGATGTGACTGGTCTGATTTTAAAGACTTCAGAGGCCAGGGGAGGTGACGTGAGACTCTCCTCAAAGTTGCTGGCTGAGCCCTTTCCACGGGGCTCACAGCACAGCAAACCTTGACACAGCCGTCTTCTCTGCCAGATGACTAGTCAGAGGATTGGATGCTGAAGAGAAAAGGGCAGAGTGGGGAGAATGAATGAATTTTGGAGACAGAGCATCCTGGATTAGGGATTTAGAGGACTGTAAGTATTACATGTGAGATGGGCTCACTATTCCCTCATCACAACTACTATGAGCGAAAGGGGCCCAGTGAGCGAGGCAGCAGGTCCTTCTCCTGGGTAAGGGCTCTGGCTCCACCTGGAGAGGAGCCAGATGCATTCTAGTAACACGGTTGCATGAGTACATGAAACATCCAGCGGGGAGAGAAACCTGCAGGGTGCCAGGGCAGAGTGGGTTGGGGTTAGGTGTGCTCCCTTGCTCTCCAGAGGGTGGTGCAGTGTCTCTCCAGACAAGTGAAGAACTGGGATGCCAGAGA
>PVIH01016241.1:0-46334 GCA_004025045.1 Sigmodon hispidus | reverse complement strand
TCCTGGTCAAATCCAGTTTTGTCCCCCCTCCTTCAAGAATGAGTCTGGTATTCCTATAGTTGGAGTGGGGTTCGAAGGATCAGTCCAGGGTGTTTCTGATCCCAAGCTGTTCAGTGGTTGTGGTTTGTCGCTTGGGTATGTTTGGCTTTTTTTTTTCTTGTTTGTTTGTTTAGAACCCACTAGTGAGTGAGAACATCCCCTGCTTATCTCTCTGAGATTGTGATACCTCGCTCAGGAGGATATTCTCCAAATCCCTCCATTTGCCTGCGAATTTTTGGATATCGTTTTTTCTTACTGCTGAGTAGTATTCCATTGTGTACATGTACCACAGTTTGTTAATCCATTCTTCAGTTGAGGGACATCTAGGTTGTTTCCAGGTTCTTGCTATTACAAATAATGCTGCTATGAACATAGTTGAGCTAATACCTTTGGAGTGTGAATGTGCGTCTTTAGGGTATACACCCCGAAGTGGTATTGCTGGCTCCTTGGGGAGACTGATTCTCAATTTTCTGAGAAACCGCCATATTGCATTCCAAAGTGGCTGAACAAGCTTACACTCCCACCAACAATGGAGGAGTGTTCCCCTTGCTCCGCATCCTCTCCAACATAGGCTGTCATCTGTGCCTTTTATCTTAGCCCATCTAACAGGAGTTAGGGCCAACTCCATTTATTAAATATACTATCTTTTTTCCATTGAATGTTTTGGGCCTCTTTGTCAAAGATCAGGTGTTCCTAGGTTTTTGGGTTAATGTATGGATCCTCAATTCTATTCCATTGATCCACAAGTCTGTTTTTATGCCAGTACCAGGCAGTTTTTATTACTGTAGCTCTATAGTATAACTTGAAGTCAGGGATGGTGATACCTCCTGAGGTTCTTTTGTTGAGTAAAATTGTTTTGGCAATCCTGGCTTTCCTGTCATTCCAAATAAAATTGAGTATTATTCTTTTAAGGTCCAAAAAATATTGTGTTGGAATTTTGATGGGCAGTGCATTGAATCTGTAGATTGCCTTTGGTAGAATTGCCATTTTTACTATGTTGATCCTACCAATCCAGGAACACGGGAGAGCTTTCCATTTTCTGATATCCTCTTCAATTTCTTTCTTCAGTGATTTAAAGTTTTTGTCAAATAGGTCTGTTACTTCTTTGGTTATAGTTACTCCAAGGTATTTAATACTATTTGCAGCTATTATGAATGGTAATGGTTCCCTTATTTCTTTTTCAGCTCTTCTATCTTTAGTGTATAGAAGGGCTACTGATTTCTTTGAGTTAATCTTGTATCCTGCTACATTACTGAAGGTGTTTATCAGCCTTAGCAGTTCCTTGGAAGAATTTTGTGGGTCACTTATGTATACAAACATATCATCTGCAACTAGAGATATTTTCACTTCTTCTTTTCCAGTTTTTATTCCCTTAGTCTCTTTTCATTCCCTTATTGCTTTAGCTAAAACTTCGAGAACTATATTGATTAAATAAGGGGAGAGAGCACATCCTTGTATACTTCCTGATTTTAGTTGGATTCCTTTGAAGTTTTCAACATTCAGTTTGATACTTGCTATCGGCTTCTTGTAAATCACCTTCATTATATTTAGGTATTCTCCCTGTATTCCTGATCTCTCCAGGGCTTTAATCATAAAGGAGTGTTGAATTTTGTCAAAGACATTTTCAGCATCTAAGGATATGATCATTTGGTTTTGTTCCTTTATTTTGTTAATATGATGGATAACATTTACACTTTTCGTATGTTAAACCAGCCCTGCATTTCTGAGATGAAGCCTACTTGGTCATGGTGGATCATATTTTTTATACATTGTTGTATACCATTTGCCAAAATTTTGTTGAGAATTTTTGCATCAATATTCATGAGGGACATCGGGCTGTAATATTCCTTCTTTGTTGTATCTTTGATTGGCTTGGGAATTAGGGTAATTGTGGCCTCATAAAAGGAACTTGGCAATATTCCTTCAGTTTCTACTGTGTAAAATAGTTTGAGGAGTAACAGTAGTAATTCTTCCTTGAATGTCTGGTAGAATTCAGCACTGAAACCATCTGGACCAGGACTTTTATTTTTGGGGAGGCTTTTAATGACAGCTTCAATTTCCTTAAGGGTTATATGCTTCTTTAGGAATTTAATCTGATCTTCATTTAATTTTGGTATGTGGTACCTGTCCAGAAAACTGTTCTTTTCTTCTAGGTTTTCCATTTTTATGGAATACAGATTTTCCAAATATGATCTAACATTTCTCTGTATTTCCTGGGGGTCTGTTGTTATGTCCCTCTTTTCATTTCTGATTTTGTTGATTTGAACACTCTCTATTTTTTGATAAGTTTGGCTAAGGGCTTATCTGTCTTGTTAACTTTCTCAAAGAACCAACTCTTAGATTTATTGATTCTTTGTATTGTTCTTTTTGTTTCAATTGTATTGATTTCAGCTCTAAGTTTGATTATTTCCTGCCATCTACTCCTTCTGGGTGAGTTCGCTTCTAATTGTTCTAAGGCTTTCAGCTGAGCTATTAGGTCTCTAGTGTGGGATTTCTCTAGGTTTTTCATGTAGGCATCTAGCGCTATGAATTTTCCTCTTAAGACTGCTTTCATTGTGTTCCACAAGTTTGGATACATTGTGGATCCATTTTCATTAAAGTCTAGGAAGACTTTGATTTCTTTCTTAATTTCTTCCTTGACCCAGAAATGGTTCAGCTGAGTGATGTTTAGTTTCCATGAGTTGGTAGGTTTTCTTTGATTTTTGATGTTGTTGAACTCTTAATTTTGGCCCTTGTGGCCCAATATGTTACAAGGGATTATTTCCATATTTTTGTATCTGTTGATATTTGCTTTATGACCAATTATATGGTCAATTTTGGAGAAAGTTCCATGAGGAGCTGAGAAATATGTATATTCCTTTGCGTTTGGGTGGAAGCTTCTGTAGATATCTATTAAATCCATTTGTATCATAACCTCTTTTAGATTCCTTATTTCTCTGTTGAGTTCCTGTCTGGTTGACCTATCCAGGGTTGAAAGTGGGGTATTGAAGTCTCCCACTATTAGGGTGTAAGAATTGATGTGGGATTTGAGCTTTAGCAGTGTTTCTTTTATATAAGTAGGTGCCTTTATATTAGGGGCATAACTTTTCAGGATTTAAGTCTCCTCTTGACCAATTTTTCCTGTGATGAATAGGTGTTGACCATCTTGGTCCCATTTAATTGCTTTTAGCTTAAAGTCTACTTTGTTCGATATTAGGATTGCAACCCCCACTTGTTTCTTAGGATCATTTGACTGGAAAATCTTTTCCAAACCCTTTATTTTAAGCCTGTGTCTGTCCTTGCAGTTGAGGTATGTTTTTTGTAGGCAACAGAAGGATGGCTTCTGTTGTTTTATCCATCTTGTTAGTGTGTGACGTTTTATAGGAGAGTTGAATCCATTGATATTAAGGGAAATTAGTGACCATTGATTGATATTTCCTGCCATGTTTGGTGGTAACTTGTTTGTATTTCCTTTCTCTGTGGTATTCTTCTGTGGAATTATTGATTGTTTGTGGTTTCATGGGTGTATCTGGGGTCCTTCGGTTGGAGTTTTCCCTCTAATACTCTCTGTAGCGCTGGATTGGTATATAGATATTCTTTCAGTCTGACTTTGTCATGAAATATCTTGTTTATTCCATCTATCATGATTGATAATTTTGCAGGGTATAGTATTCTAGTTTTGCAGCCATGCTCTTTTAGCTTCTGTATAACTTCTGACCAAGACTTTCTAGCTTTCATCGTTTCCATTGAATAGTCAGGTGTTAATCTGATAGATCTACCTTTATATGTAAGTTGGTCCTTTTCTTTTGCAGCTTTTAAAATTTTCTCTTTGTTCTGTATGTTTTGTGGCTTGATTATAATGTGGCACACTGTCTTTTTTGGGGGGGGTCATATCTATTTGATGTTCTGTAAGCTTCTTTTATCTTTATAGGCATTTCTTTCTTCAGGTTAGGGAAGTTTTCTTCTATGATTTTATTGAAAACATTATCTGTGCCTTTGAGGTGGTATTCCTCTCCTTCTATTCCTATTATTCTCAGATTAGGTCTTTTCATGGTGTCCCAGATTTCCTGAACATTTTGAGTTATGGCTTTTTTAGTTTTACTATTTTCTTTGACTGACATATCTATTTGAGCTACTGAGTCTTCCACTTCAGAGATTCTATCTTCCATCTCTTGAACTCTGTTTGTTATGCTTGTATCTATGGTTCCAGCTTTTTTCTTCAGGTTTTCTATTGCCATCTTTGATTCATTTTGTGCCTTTTTTATTGCTTCTATTTTAGCTTTTAGTTCCTGGCATGTTTCTTTCATAGATTTGTTCATCCTTTCCAATTTTTTGTTTGTATTTTCTTCTATTTCTTTAATGCTATTTTTCATATCTTCTTTGAGAGCTTTGGTGATCATCATAAAGGAATTTTTGGTGTTGCTTCCTACTGTTTCCTCTTCATTGCTCAGTTCTGGACTTGTATTTGTAGGATCACCACTCTCTTCTGTAGTTACCTTGTTGTTCTTTATATTATTATGTAAATTTTTGCACTGGTGTCTTCCCATGGCCTCAGTGGTTCATGATTAGGTGGCTCCTGGTCAGTTGTGACATTCGGGCTTGTGTGCTTCCTGTCACCTCTCAGGAAATGACCTGCTCAATCTCTACCTCTGCTCTGGGCAGGGGATGGAATTTCAAGTCTTCAGTCTTTCTCTGCTTGACCAATTGGGGGCAGGATAGCAGCTGTGCAAACTTCCTCAGCAGCAGCTGGCTGGACTGTGGCAGTCACAGCTTATCTCCATCTGCTACAGAGTGCGTGGGTGCACGCTCTGCTTACAGCACCCGGTCCAGGAACTGGAACCCGAACCGATGGGAGCTCAACTCTCCCTGGCAAGGATACAGGTGCTTGGGCCTGCTGACCCCTCCTCACCTCTGGGTGTGGTTTGTGTCTGTCCTTCAGGGTCCCTAGTCCTTATCTGATTGATCAGTTGTAGGTGTGTAGCCATGCAAATTTCCTTAACAGCAGCTGGGGGGACTGTGGCAGTCACAGCTTATCTCTGTCTGCTACAGAGTGCTGTGGTTCACGCTCTGCAGACAGCACCCAGTCCCAGAACTGGAACCAGAACTGACGGGAGTTCAACTCTCCCTGGCAAGGATACAGGCGCTTGGGCCTGCTGACCCCTTCTCACCCCTGGGCGGGGTCTGAGTCTGTCTTTCAGGGTCCCCTGTGCTTATCAGATTGTTCAGTTTGAGGTGAGTAGCCATGCAAATTTCCTCAGCAGCAGCTGCAGGGACTGTGGCAGTCACAGCTTATCTCTGTCTGCCACAGAATGTGTGGGTGCACGCTCTTCAGATACCACCCAGTCCTGGAACCGGAACCACCCTAACCATTTGTAAAACAAATATTAAATTTCTGGTCAACATGTAATCAAATTATACCAAAGAACTGGATAGATATGGATACTGCTCTTTTGAAGGTTGGGTCATTTTTACAGTCGAAGACACAGTGGAAAGAATGGGCTAAAATAATAGAACATAGAAGCATAGCTAGAGGCATAAAAATCTCCCAAAACCAAATTCTTGGTGAGGTAGATTATGCTTATATAAAAAAAGCAATCACTCTAAAAATGAGTATGCCATGGATTTGTGCCAAGTGGGAATAGCAGCTTTAAATGCATGGGCTAGGTTTGAAGAAATAGAAAAAAACAAAAAACAAAAAACAAAAAAACCTGAATCCTTCACAAAAGCAATTCAAAATCCAAAAGAAACTTTTAAAGGCTTGTTGCAGAGTTTAACTGCCACAGTAAACAGAATGGTACCAGATTCAAAAGCTTGGCAAATAATAATTTAATCTCTGGCTTTTGAAAAAGTTAACTCAGAATGTAACTAAAATCAATTAAAAGAGACCAGAATAGACATTACTTATCCATCTTAGAAAAAATTGGTCAAGATGAGTTTTAAATCTTGAATATTTATGCCCCTAATATAAGGGCACCTACATATGTAAAAGAAACTCTACTAAAGCTCATATCCTACATCAATTCTCACACTCTAATTGTGGGAGACTTCAATACCCAGTTTTATCTTTGGATAGGTCAACCAGACACAGATTTAACACACAAATAATGGGTCTAACAGAGATAATAATGCAAAAATGATTTAATAGATACTTCCACCCAAACACAAAGGAATATACATATTTCTCAGCACCACATGGAAATTTCTCTAACCTTGACCATGTAAGTAGTCATAAAGCAAATATCAATAGATGCAAAAAATGAAAATAATCCTTTGTATTATAGCAGACCATGATGGTCTAAAGTTAAAATCAACAACATCAAAAACCACAGAAACCCTAGCAACTCATGAAAACGAAGCATCACTGAACTGAACCACCTCTGGGTCAAGGAAGAAATCAAGAAAGAGATCAAAGACATCATAGAATTTAACAAAAATGAATCCACAACATACCCAAATTATGAATGAGTTTGAGTCATGAATGAAAGAAGGCTTAAGAGATAAATTCATAGCAATAGATGCATATATATATATACATATATATAAAACCCTAGAAAAATCCTACACTAGAGAACTAACAGAACAGCTGAAAATCTTAGAACAATTAAAAGCAAACTCACCTAGAAGGAGTAGACAGTAGAAAATAAACTTAGAGCTGAAATCAATACAATTGAAACAAAAGGAAAATACAAAAAAAAATCAATGAATCAAAGAGTTGCTTCTTTGAGAGAAGCTAACAAGATAAATAAACCCTTATCCAAAATAACCAAAAAGCAGAGAGAATGTATCCAAATCACCAAAATCAGAAATGAAAAGGAGGACATAACAACACACCCTCAGGAAATCAAAGGAATTATCTGGTCATACTTTGAAAATCTATACTTCACAAAAATGGAAAACCTAGAAGAAATGGACAGCTCTCTGGACAGGACCATTTACCAATATTAAATCAAGATTAGATTAAATAACTAAACAGACTTACAGCTTCAAAGGAAATTGAAGCTGTCATTAAAAGCCTCTCAAATAAAAAAAGTTTAGTTTCAGATGGTTTCACTGTAGAATTCTACCAGAGATTTAAAGAAGAACTAATACCAATACTCCTCAAACTCAAGGAGTAGAAACTGAAGGAATATTGCCAAACTCTTTTTATGAGGACACAATAATGCTAATACCCAAACCACTCAAATACACAAAAAAAGAGAGAATTACAGACCAATTTCCCTCATGAGTATTAATGCAAAAATTCTCAACAAAATTCTGGCAAACCGTATACAACAACTTATAAAAAATATCCATCACAATCAAGCAGATTTCATTCCTGAAATGTAGGGATGGTTCAACATACAGAAGACTGTAACTGTCATTGATCATATAAACAAACTGAAGGAAAAAATCCTCATGATTATATCCTTAGATGCTGAAAAAGCCTTTGACAAAATCATACACTCCTTAATGATAAAAGTCCTGGAGAAATCAGGAATATGGGGAAAATACAAAATCAGGAATATGGGGAAAATAGCCAACATTAAACAAAATGGAGAAAAACTCAGAGCAATCCCACTAAAATCAAGAACTAGTCAAGGCTGTCTCCTCTCCCCTTATCTTTCAAAATAGTTCTCAAAGTTTTATCTAAAGCAATAAAAGAATGCACGGAGATTAAGGAGATACAGGGGGAAAAGAAGTGAAATATTCTCTATTTGCAGATGATATGATTGTATACATTAGTGACCTTTAAAATTCTACCAGGGAATGTATCCAGCCGATAAACATCTTCAGCAAGGTAGCAGAATACAAGATTAACTCTAAGAAATCAGTAGCCTTCTTATAAACTAAAGACAAACAGGCTGAAAAAGAAATAAACGAAACATTACCCTTAGTAGTAGCTGCAAATAACATTAAATACCTTGTATTACTAAGGAAGTAATACATCTATTTGACAGAAACTTTAAATCACTAAAGAAAGAAATTGACGTGGATATTGGAAAATGGGAAGATCTCTCATGTTACTGAATAGGTAGGATCAACATAGTAAAAATGGCAATTCTACCAAAAGCAAACTACAGATCCAATGCAATTCCTATCAAAATTCCAACACAAATTTTTACAGACCTTGAAAGAGCAATACACATTTTCATCAGGATTGCCACAATCATTTTGCTCAACAAGAGAACCTCAGGAGGTATCACCATCCCCAACTTCAAGTTATACTATAGAGCTACAGAAATAAAAACAACTTGGTGATTGCATAAAAACAGACTTGTGGATAATGGAATAGAAATGAATATTCTGGCACTAACCAAAAAACCTATGAACACCTGATCTTTGACAAAGAGGCCCACAATATTCAATGGAAAAAAGATAGTATATTTAACAAATGGTGTTGGCATAGCTGAATGGTAGTGTGTAGAAAACTGGAAATAGATCCAAGCCTTTCACCCTACACAACTAAAATCCAAGTAGATCAAAGACCTTAACAGAAACCCAGCTATACTGAACTTGATAGAAAAGAAAGTGGGAAATAACCTCCAACACATTGGCACAGGTGACCATTTCCTATACATAACACCAGTAGTCCAAATATTAAGAACAAAAATCAATAAATGGGACCTCCTGAAATGGAGAAGCTCTGTAAAACCAAAGACACAGTCAATAAGACAAGCTAAAGCCTACAGAATGGGAAAAGATTTTCACCAATTCTACAAGTGACAGAGGACTGATCTCTAAAATATATTTTAAAAACTCAAGTAACTAGAGCCCAGAGCCCTAAATAACCCAATTAAAAATAGGGTTCAGTACTAAAAAGGGAATTCTCAGCAGAAGACTTACAAATGGCTGAAAGGCACATAAAAAAGTGCTCAACATCTTTAGCTATCAGATGAATGCAAATCAAAACAACTTTGAAATAACACCTTACACCTGTCAGAATGACTAAGATTAAAGACACAAATGACAGCCTATGCTGGAGAGGTTGCAGAACAAGGGGAACACTCCTCCATTTTTGGTGGGAGTATAAACTTGTTCAACCACTCTAGAATGCAGCATGACAGCTTCTCCAAAAACTGGGAATCAATCTTCTCAAGGACCCAGCAGTACCATATTGGCATATACCCTAAAGATGCACATTTGCACCCCAAAAGCATCAGCTCAAGTATGTTCATAGCAGTATTATTCATAATAACAAGAACCAGGAAACAATCTAGATGACTCTCAACTGAAGAATGGATTAGCAAACTGTTGTACATCTACACAATGGAGTACTACTCAGCAGTAACAAAAAAAAAAAATGATATCCTAAAATTTGCAGGCAAATGGATGGATTTGAAAAATATCCTTCTGAGCGAGGTATCACAAACCGAGAAAGATATGCAGGGAAAGTACTCACTCATTAGTGACCTTTAAACAAACAAACAAACAAAAAAATCATACCCAAGCTGCAAACCACAACCACTTTGGATCTGAAACACCTTGAAACAGCACCTTGGAGCCCATTCCCTCCAGAGGAACTCCTGATCTAGTCTTGATGTTGGGGTGAGGAAAGCAGATCTGCCTGGGGTGGATGCTGAACTAAGCCACCTTGGGAACTTGGGATTTCCTGCCCTTGCTAGAGAAGAGATGAGGAGATGGGGAGAAGAAAGAGTGACTGAGAGAGGCGGGAGGGGGAAGGGAGTTTGAACAATAGAGTTCATGTATAAAAAATGAGACTTTATTCAAAAATAAAAAAGTTACATCATTAAAAAATTTCAATAAAAAGTTCTAAAATCTAAAAAAAGAGAATAATTACACCATTAAAATCTAGGTTAGCACCGTTGCAGGATTGGATTTGTAATCCAGTTAATTTAGAACTTTATAACATTTATAATAACGTCATAGGAGAGGATATTACTAGAGAAAAAAATCAAAATATTAAATGTTAAAATTGTGGAATGCAAGATCATATAAAATATATTATAAACAAGTATTCTTGGAAACAATGTGTTAGATAAGAATAATCTCAAGAACATCTTTCTCTTCTGGAATACGCAGAACGTGTGGCAAGGAAGATTTGAACCAATGATAATTTTTTTGTCTTTGAGAAAGACCCTGAGTAGGCCTTCAAAAGCTCTCATATAAAATTCTCTTCAAAGTTACCTTGTCATCTTGGAGAAAACATCTTACCAGAGCAATTCCAGAAGCTAAAGCCCATACAAAAACAGTGAACTAGAGTTCTGATCCTAGCATTTGCATTACAAGCAAACAATACAACTCAAACTCTAAGGAACTCTGAGACAAGAGAATCTGAGGGCAGTTCCCTTTCAGCCAGAAGGCTGCTTCTGACTTCCTCCTGTATACACAAGCATAGGAAACAGTCACACAACCTCACACAGACATATACATAAAAAAGTAAATGATTCTTTAAGACAGAATTGTTTAAAAAAAAGAATTACACCTAACATTTTGAGGACATTCCACATTATTTTATGTTAATCTCTTATTAATTTCCACTGATACTAATAGTTTAAAATACCTCCCTTTTTCTAGACTTTTCAATCAAAACTTTCTCTTTAATTTTTCCAGGATTAGTGGTAGTCATTTTACTTAGAGTATGATGTCACTACTATATTATTTGCATTTCCCTTTTTGTTAATGAGTCTAAAATTGATAAATTTTGGTATCATGAGGCTCATGCAGAGAACTTTTTACCAATAATTTGTCTGTTTCCTGAATAATTAAACATTTAAAATATTTTTTGATTATTCATACCTCAGATTTAGTTTTTTTTATCATATTAACTCTCCATAAAATTTGAAAATTGCAAATATTTTTTCCACATTGCAGGCCATGCTGTTTTTTGTCATTGACATATGCAAATATTATTACTTAATTACAATCATATTTTTCAACTTTTTGCCAAAATTTTCTAATTATTACAAATATGCCTTTTCAGACAAATCAGAATCATTTTCTCTAAATTCTGTTCCAGTACATAAGGAGTAGGGGAGACAGATGTGTAAAATTTTCTTCATTGAGCAGAAAGTTACGGCAAAAATAAATGTTTGTGTTGGAGTGTAGAATATTACACCTGAGGCATCAAGATGAAACTATATACTGTAATATATCAAAGATACTGGAGTTTACAAGATAAATTTGATTTTTAACTGTGTATGTGTGTGAAAGTATGTATGTATGTGAGTAAAGATACCGTCAAGGTCTAGAAGTGGGTGTTAAACCATCTAGAACTTCTGTTCCTGGAAGCTGTGAGCAACCTCATGTGGTTTTGGGAACCGAGTCACCTGATCTAAAAAAGCATCAAAGCTGTTAACTGTTAATCCATCCTTTAGTTACACACAGTGAGTTGTGAATATTTGAGAACAAAGAAATAATAAACAGAGATGAAGATCAGAATAAATATCCTGATTTTTCTGTTTTTACAGGCTACATTATATATGAACATTATACTGTATTCAATATATGCATATATATATATATATATATATACACTATGTGCCAATTAAAACAAGATTCACTTGAGAATAAATGCACAGTGGGTCACCATGTAAATTCATTATTTTTTCTCCTGTTCTTTCTTGATGTCTCAGTAATTCACTGTTCTTTCTTCTGATGTTAAAAGTAAAACATGTTTATACAAGTTAGAATTTATAAAAAAGAATTTATCTGAGAAAGAAAAGTACATCTTCCAAATTTAAATTCTTCTTTTCATAGGTACCATTTCATAATTTCTCTTGATTTTGAGATTTTCTCCTCATAGGAAATTATTCAATGATAATATATAACAAAGGGCTTCCTAGTGGGAAAATTGATATAATCTAGCAGTTTTATGTTAGTACATTCACTGTTAAAATCATAAAACTTCAATGTTAGTTGGGACTTGAAATTATATCTCACACATCTGAGCCTTGATCAGGAAGAAGGAAACATGTCTTGTCCTGGAGGTACTGAGAGGGAGACTTTCTTTGACTCTTCCTCTCAGCTGAGCGGTGTTTTTTGTTTTTGAGGAAGTGGTTCTAGAGCTTCTGATGACCCATCCTCTGCCTTCACACTGCTAGTCATTCTCCTATGGTATATAAATAGTACCACCAGAATTTCTCACAGAAAATATAGAAATTTTTCTTACCTCACGTGTGAAAGGATAAGATGTTCAGAGTTAATTTTGTACCTCATTAATGCCATTTGTATTCTTCAAATGGAGGAATGAGGTCAAAGTCTAGATCTGGAAACATAGGACAATGGTGCAGGAGATACGAAGACTCCTAAAGTGCATTTGGGTAATTGAATTGAAGAGATGGCACATTAACCCTGGAAAATGAACAGGCAGCCTTAATTCTGCAGGTGGCATCTGTCACGACTCTGACATTTTTGCCATTACTGAGATCTCTTGCCTCCAGGGACCCACAGGTTTTGCATCTCTCTAGACCAAGGGCACTCATGCAAATCACCCACTTAAAATGAGGTAGGAAACCTTCCCCTATGTGTTCACAAGAAATTTGAAGAAATTTAAGTAGCAGTGTGTAGAATAATAAGAGCTTCAGCTGTCTGAACAGCTAAGAGTTCTTCACAGCTATAATGAGATTTTAACACCCTTTCTTCTTTGTTATTTGCATGGCTTTTTCTATATTAGCAACTCTTTAGCCAATATTATACAGGACAAAAATGGCAGGATAAAACTCCCATCTATTCTGGTAAAAGTGCTCCTGGAATGAGCTCAAGGGCTGTGTCATCATGCTTCTATGATGCTCTACATATCATAATAATTTAAAAGTCTTAAGACCTATTTATAAGAGAGAAATTAGGCCAAAGTTAGATGCTGATAGAATTGAGTTTTATCTTGCATCTCTGGAATAAAAAGGGTAAGTAATAATTTTCTCTTTAGTAAAGACAATGCTAATCAATTTATTAGACAAAATATTAAAAAAATCATAGAATACTTAGTAGGCTATAACAAGTAGAAAGTGTGCACAAAGGTAAAAGTTATTAGGGTTGATTGAGCTAGAACCCTTGTTATTCATTGCTTAAGGCTTACAGATGTGCAGCCATCGAGGCAGCTGTGTAGAGCTAATTAAATATGTCAGAGTTCAGTGTCTAAAAGCAAGTTGAAAGCCTGATTGTAAGAAATTTGTTTCAAGTACTGCTATTGTGAGGGTGTGTGTGGTAGTTTGAAAGAGAAATGTCTCATATAGCCTCAGGTATATTTGCGTTTTGGAGGTCTCAATAGATTAAGTTTGCTCAAGGAAGAACATCAATGAAAATGGGCTTTGAGATGAGAAGCCTTGTACCCTTCCTCATTCATTCTCTCTGCTACATATTCTCAGTCCAAGATGAGAGGTCTCACCTTCCTGTTCCTGATGCCATGCCTGAAACTTGCTGCCATGTTTCACTGCAAGGATAGAACCTGGAACCTTAAGTCAAAATAAACTCTTTGCTTTTGTCCATGGTGTTTTCTCACACAAAAGAAAAGTGACTAATGCAGGTAGGAAATCAGTCCTCTGGGGAGATGTATCAACTAGCATATTGACATGGCAGTGGGAGATAAAGGACCAGCTGTAACTTATGAGATGAGCTGAAACATTAAAGGAAAGAACAGAATGGTCAGTTGTACCTCAGACAGCACAGAACTTTAGGTACAGGATATTATTCCTATGTTTCTCTGCCCACTACATTTATTACCATCTACATTTGATAACCAATTTATCACTTTTGCCATGTTTTCTCCTCCATCCTGTTTATCACAGTTGGGCTAAGCCATGCCAAGCATTAGCAGGATTTCTGGTCCATGGATGTTTGGAAAACTCTTAGTGTCTAGTTCCATGATTTTTTTCATGAAGCCTTTAGAAGGCATAACATTTTCTTTACTGAATACTAAATAAAGATTGAGATATATTTTAATTTGAATGAGACTTTATAAGTACCTAGTTAAAAGAAATAAAGCATTGTAGAATACTAGGCTACATTAAATCACCATTTGTGTTGTTAGTTACATAAATCATACTCAGTTGTTCTTTTTTATTTTTATTATTTTTATTACTATTATTAACAAAGAAGTCACACTTTCTATCCTTGTATATCCTTATTCAAGGTCCCTTCCCCCTCCCACCACATCAGGTCATTCTTTCTTCTCCACAACTCCCCATCCCCTCCCTGGGCAGGCAGCAGACAGTCCCATGGTCCCACTGACCCAATATTGCTTAGTTCAGTCTCCACTCCTGGCAGATCCAGCTTTCTCCCCCTCCCTCAAGAGTGAGACAGTTGTTCTTGGAACTCCCCAATATGCACTGAGTAAGGCTCAAAGTGTGTTCTTTCCAGAGACATTGGACAGTTTCATCCCAACTACCACTTTGACTTTGGCCTTGGGAAATCAAATCCTCATAGTATCATGTATAATAGTTTGGGCTATTTTAATCTACTAGGGCTGTAAGAATTACATAGCAACACTGTGCATTGATGTTAGATTGTGCTGCATGTTGAAAACTGTGAAGCTGGTTCTCCATTTATACGTTTTTCTGAAAATTGCTGAGAGTCTGGATTGTTGGGTGTCCTCATCAAGGCTAGGTAGAGGTTTCAGTCAGTCTTTTATTCTCTGATTTGTTTGTTTGTTTGTTTTTGGAGGGTTTTTTTTTGGTTTGGTTTGGTTTGGTTTTTGAGACAGGGTTTCTCTGTGTCCTTGCTGTCCTGGAACTCATGTTATAGATCAGGCTGGTCTCAAACTTACTGATATTTGCCTGTCTCTGCCTCCCATGTGCTAGGATGAAAGACATGCATCTTTATAATGCTGTTTTGTGTGGTTTTTAAAAATATTTTTCTCTGTAAGAAGGAGACTGAAAAGACCACATTCTTGAGCTTCTTAGTGGTTTTTTTCTGACAACATATTAACTAATGCTCCCTCCCTTGTTATTCACACAATATAAGAAATGATCCCTATGCAATCAAGATATTCAGGCAGAGCCAAATCTGGTGACAAAACAATAAAGAGTAACATGATATCTGCTTGAGGAAAGACATAATGCTCAAGGAATTCATTTCACAAATATCTGCATTCACCTAGACATTATGAAAGATAACTTTACCACCCAAAGAAAGGATACAATGGGATTTGAAAGTACTCTCCTTATAAGTTTTGTCTTCACAGCATGCACAAGAAGAATTCACATCAAGTGAGGTGTACAGAGGCAGACAGTATTTGATAAATTACTACAAGTCACAGCTTGAAATTTTATTTCCAGTACTCTTTGGTTTGAGGAAATCTGATACTACACACATCTCACATAAATTGAATATAAATACTTAAATTTATTAAGTGTTTTTCCATGTGCTCCTGTATTTTCATGTACCAAGCCAGGAAGTATATTACATGAAATCAAGCCATCAAAAGAGATCCTAGCAATTTGACACTGATACATATTTTGCTAGTTTGCATTCTGTTTCTGTCATAACATCCTGACAATGGACTTGGGAAGGAAACATTTTCTTGACGTTATTGAGGGAAGCAAGGGCAGAAGCTTAAACAACCACCTGGAGGCAGAAGCTGAAACCAGGACCATCGAGAAATGTTGCTTAAGGACTGTTCCACTGGCCTTTACCTTGTCCTATGGTGTCTCACTTTTTCTTGCTTCATTGTTGACTCTTGAGGGGGATTACATTTTTGGAAGAAGGGAAATAGATGGGGCATGGATCTGGGGAAGAGGCAAATGGAAGTTGTATGGAGTAAAGGGAGGGAAAACTGTGGTCAGTATGTATTGTGTGAGAGAAGAACCTATTCTTAATAAAAATAATTTTGAAAAATTAATATTATACAGTAGGCAGGGATTGGGAGTTCAGCATCTTTAAAAAGGATACTTTAAATTATCATTATTAGTATATACCTATGTATATGTGCTTATATGTGTCTGGCATATATACTTAACATCACTGTTTTCCCTGTAGTACAATCTCTACTACTGCAACTTTTGATGGTCACAAACTTGTCCATCAACTTTCTTCATAATACAGAATTTATGTTTAATTTTTCACACAATATTAAGAATATTGTATGCACATATAGGAATGTGCACTGTGTTTCGCTTCACTTGCTTATCCTTAAAAGTACATTGCCTCTGTCATAGGATAGAACATTGACTTTAATGGGCCTGATTAATTGTTTCTCATACTCTTTCAATAATTTTTACACATCCTGAGATGCTTCAGAATGGTCACTACCATGTCTTTGTCAGATTTGATGAAATTTTTAGATTTATTTATATAGTAATTGTGTAGAAATGTATTGTTTTGGCTTTAAAAAACTTTAACTTGATGATTGATAGCTTCAGCATTTTTTTTAACATGTCATGTTTGGTATCCATTAAACTTCTATAAGTATGTATATAAATCACTCAGTTTAGTCTTTCTTAATTGAATTGTTTTCTTATTTTAATTATGATTTATTGCATCTTTATGTTTCCAAGTTGACCACTCTATTCTCTACCCAAGCAGACTCATTTATTCCTTCTTATAATATAAAAAATACTGCTATGGATTTTTAGCTTTAGAATTTGCTGTGGTGTTAAATACAATTTTTTTTTAATTTGAAATAATCTATGATCAGAGACAATTATATCACATTTTGTAACTGGAAAACTTCTAATAAAATAGAATAGAATGCAGTTTCTTACTTTTGCATTGTTTTATGATTTTGTTATTATTCATTTGGCTCTTGGGAATCAATTATTATTTTTAAATAATTAAAACAATAAGATGTATTACAGGATGTTGTTTAAATTACAGTGCAGTTATGTGCTAATTATATATCACAACATAAAAAGCACTCAAATTAAAAGTGATTTTACTTTTCTTTTATATCAAGTATCAGAGAGGCGACTAGCTGAAAGACCCTAACCTCAAATCAAACCAGTGTGCAAATTTTCCACAAGGCCATTTGGCCAATTAGCAGGAAGTCATCTTGCGGGCAAGCTTCAGTAAATCAAGAAACTGGCAGTTTGGGTCCTTTGAATAAAAGATAAGGAAGGTCACAGGAGGAAGAAGAGACCGGGAGTGCCTAATCTTAACCCAAACCAGATGTTCACAACATCCCCAGGATCAAAAACTTTACAACCTTGCCCCATAGCTGAACCTTGTAAATGATTTGCAACATTACCCCTTAGCAGAACTCTGTATGTAGTTCAAAGTAGCTAATGAGATGCATGCCTTTATGTTTAAGCTGATGAGACCCTCTCTCTTGGTATAAAAGGGGTCTATTGTTTGTGCACACTATGCTCAGTTAGCTGAAGCTACTGATCACCCACAGGTGCCTATGTATTAAACCTCTTGTTAATTACAGCCAGTGATTTCTGTGTCAGTTCTTAGGGTTGGGGTCTCTAAGGGTCTTTCATTTGGAGATCCCACCAAGATCCACAGGGACCCCCTGCATCCAAGGCTCACACAGATCACCAGGAGGTAAGAATTGCCAGCAGCTCTTCCCCGTCACTGTTTCTGTTTGTTGTTCTCTCATTCTCACTTTCTCTGTTCTGTGCTGCATCTGGGTACGCTACGCTTAGTCAATTGTAGATCTGGGCAGCTGAGAAAGAGTCAACGGACTCAGATTTCTCCCCTGCCATCCCCAAGAGACATCTCGGGGATCCATATCTGAGGGGTTCGAGTCCCTGTGAACTGCCGAGAGTAGCTCGAGTCCCTGTGAATGGCCGCCTGATTTTCTTGTCTGTGTTACTAGTTATTCTCTGTTCCCTTTGTTTCATACTTCTGTTTTTGTTTAAAGAAAGAAGTCCCAGAGCAAGGCTAGGGTAGAAAGGCTGACCTACCTGGCTTCCTCTGCTTGTGGAGGAAGCAGCTGGGAGCTGGCAAGAGCATGAACAGAGGAAAGGAGGGAGCAGCGCACTGTGTGGAGCAACCTGAGTGGGCGCCTCATTCCCCGCCCCCACTCGGTGGGGTAGTGCCTGATGTTCCCCCGGTGTGTGGAGGGGGAAGGTGGTGGCTGAGCGGACACCACAGGACTGCGTGGGTGTTGCCACCTCTGCCAGTTGTGGTGGAGCACGCCAGTAAGATTTGCTGAAGAAGGGAAGAGAGGCAGCTGCGGGCGCCTAAGGCCCCAGCCCGACTAGGGCCTGCTGCAGCACAGTGCAATCCACACTAACTGCTATCAAGGTACCCAGTGGCTGCTACCTCCAGTTGGCCCTGCCCAGTGCCCCCGGCCAGCAGCTTGTGATCTAGACTATCAGAGATGATGGTGGTTCTGTCAATAAATAGATTCTGTGAACCCATTGTCTCAGAAAGTTATCTATGCTGTTCTAATGTGTTTTCTAATTTTGTTAAAAGCATAAAGCTAAGACAGAATGGTTTAAATATCTTTACTATCTCTATTCCCAATAGCAATCGGTCACCACCCTGAGCTGCTGTGACTGCACTTATGATCAGGAATCAGAACTTAGCAGGAGTTCAAATGTTTTTGATATGACAGCGATAAAATAAGGTTAAAATAGGTTATAATTAAAAATCTGTTCATGAGAAAATTTAAAAGCACGTGCTATTTTGGATTGCATTTTTCATCAGTCACTGACTGTAGCTGCTGAGACAAAGCGACTGCTGCTTTGACCATTCAGATCCAGTGTGTTTGTCATCTTTTACAGATGTTGGTGATATGCTGCTACATAAGAGTACCACAAAAAGGACTGTGAAAGTTTTTATGTTGTCCAGAAAATGTTATAGAAGGTCAGAGGTGATGTGGATTTTGTTGGCTGTGGTTTCTCATCCTTGTAGATACTGAATTTTAAAAAAGAAACTGTAAGATATTGGGTTAAATCGATTTGGTTTTTCTTCATTTTGAAATTAGCTGATGCTTCTTCACTAAAAAATGTTTATGACATATGTATGGTTATAGGGACATGTATGTGACTTAGAGTTAACAATGTGTGGATGAAAGCTAGCTTTAAGTATGTGTGTATGTATGTATGTAACTTGGATCCAACTCTGTATGTGCGGATATAACTATAATTGTTAAAATGCTGAAATTAGTTTACTTTTATTAATCATCATGCACTATTAATATTTATGTGACAAGAACTTTGGCGCACGACCTAATTTGAGCATACAGACTCTATGCTGAGTATAAAAATAGATTCTATGTGCTAGAAATTGTTTTAACTTATCTGAAAATAAGTTTATAAATATGTAATCAAGGTTGCAAAGACAGCTTATCTTGCCAGACATAGATCTTAAATCTAAGTTCAGCATATAGTTTTGAGAACAAACTTTTTCAAGATTTAGAATGATAATGAAGACATCCATGAAATACTTATGAAATATATTAATGAAAACAATGGAAGCTAATTCAAGGCTATTGAGAAATGCAAGCAGTCATTCTTATAAAGTAATGTTATTAATTATAAAGTTGAGATTTAGTTTCTTATATAAGTTTGAGAGATAACCTCATAACAAGTAACCAGAAACAAAGTTTTTGTGTAGCCCTCATATTTCAGAGATCTGCAGAATATGGCATTTAAAATGTTTATTTCTCAGACAGAGACTCTCAGAGCCTAACAGTTACCCAAGGTCTCCAAAGAAGATTATGAGACACCAGGATCTCTGTCTGGATTGTAGCAGTGCTGACCTGGGCAGGACGCCATAGCACAATGCCTGCCTGCTGCCAGGAGCCCAGCCTAGATCTTAGGACATTGGAGAATTGATTGAACCCTTTTGCCCAGACAAAGTAAGGTCAGTCTCTCCCACATGTCCCTCTACTATGGGAGAAAATCTCCCACCTTAAAGCTGAAGACTGATGTTGTTTGGATACTTGTGCTTCCAGTTAGGTGGAGACCTGGGTATAGATTAGTGTCTGTTGTTTTTAATAGATTTAGAAGCTGCTCATTCTGCACTTGGGTATAATTTATCCTTCTCAGATCTCTGCGAGTATTGATGGCTGGGCTAGTTATAACTTTGTCAGCTTGGTAGAATTAGTCAGATCCTTCTGCAAGGTGATAGCCAGTTTGCAAGCTCATTTTATAAAGCCTGATTGTAAATACTAATGTAACTAAAATTCTTATGTCTTTTTTTGCAAATTGTATGAGCTTAAGAGAATTGTAAAATTTGGATCCACCTCACAGAGGCCAAAAAGATTCCAGATAAGTACAGCCTAAGTTTTTCCCACCTGTCTGTTCCTAAGGATGCTACTTTTCTCTTCTGGCTTGGGAACTCCTGCCCTTCCCAAATTACTAAGACTGGGTCCAAGATTTAAATTCTAACCTTTTGTTCTCAGTTTTAACATATCTCAAGAGATTTCCACTTGACTAGAAGCTGTGGACTTGAGAAAGCCTGTGAACCAATGTGAGCTGTTTCCTGTACATTGGCTACTGAATCAGACAGCTACTTGCTCCTGACAGAAGCCCTGGAGCCCAGTTCCTTTATTAGTTTTCAACCTTTTGGGCCCTTTATGTTTAAGCTGATGAGACCCACTTTCTTGGTATAAAAAGGGGCTGTTCTTTGTGCGCAGCACACTCAGTTAGCTGAAGCTGATGATCACACACAGGTGCCTGTGTATTAAACCTCTTGTTAATTACAGCCCATGATTTCTGTGTCAGTTCTTGGGGCTGGGGTCTCTAAGGGTCTTTCACTAACCTCACTCCCATTTTCTAAAACCATTCACAGCATTCAACAGTGGGACTAAGTGTAACACAGAAAAACAGCACATGGATACAGAGTCGATGGAGTTTTCAGACATGCTGGGGTCTAGAACACAGAACAGGATATCCAGAAAATACAAGAAATACATTCTACAGTGGGATATCTGCTGACTGTTCATGTGAATACCCATAACACTATGAGGTTGGGGCCACTGTCCTGCCCAGAATCCAGAAGTAATCTCTACTGCCCTCTCCAAACCCAGGAGTTTTCCTCATTGTCTACCCAAATCCAAAAGTAGCATTCATTATTTCCTACTCCAGAATCTCTATGTGTTCTTTTAGATGAATAAATATTCAAAAACTTAAATTTGAAGCCTGATTTTGCTGAATGCAAGTTCCTTTTAGAGTGTAATACTGAAAAAATTATAGGACAGTTTTATAGTCAGGCATAATGTGCACACATTTGAAACTCGGCCATTCCTGAATCAATAAACTTATTTGTGTGCACCTAATAATCCCATATCATAAATATTGTTCCTGCAAGCTTTCCTATACCTTTTATTTCAAGGATGAGTAATCTTTGCTTTTAATTAATTAATTAATTAATTAATTTATTAACTTGCTATTTGAAACATCTTGTGTTTGATGTTAAACTTCTGATCCTCCGGTCTCCATAACGTGCTGGAGCTACTGGGATGTGTCTGTACCTTTGACTGTCACCTTATTTAATCATTTTGAAAAAGTTATTATATTGCATTCATTTGTAAAATGTATGCCCTATTGGTAAGATGTTCCGAATTGTCAATAATTTTTATTTTATACCTCACCATTTCAACACTTTTTTGTAGTAGAATTTTATTTTAGGGTGTGTTACTTTTGTTTGTACTTAAACATTTGTATGATGAAATAAAATTAACTTGTGGTCAGGAGGCTAAGTCAGCAACTGGCTGACAAAAAGGAGTAGGAAAAAATCAGGTAGAGTGATGCCTCCTTGGCTTTCGCTTTTGGGGATGGGGCATCTCAAGCAAAGAGAGGAGGTTGGCTACTTGCTATTCAGCCTCTCTGAGGGAGCTGAATTCCATGTCAACATTTGAGCCTTGAGGTCATTAGAGGGACAGAGTTTTAAATTAGTTCTCTTAGCTTTGAAAGAGCCTGTGCCTGAGGAAATGGAATGCCTTCGAGCTGTGGCCTTGAAGCCAAAGTGGTGGTAGCAGATTGCTGATTAGAACAGCTTTTGCTTAAGGGCAGCCACTGTACAGAATTAAAAACAACACTTTCTGGCTAGCTACTTTATGGTAAGATATGTTAAGTACATTAGTACAGAGTTGAAACAGCTAAGAAAAAAAGTCCTGGAGAGACAGATATTAATAAAATACAAAGAGAAAATCACAAACCAAGCAAGAACAAAGAGTCCAAGAACCTTGGGAGAATATTGGGTTACTGGGAAGAGCATTTTGGATTCTGCATCTCCTGGTTTGGCAACTTAGATTCAACTACCAGTGGAGTCAACATATTTGAAACCCTAATTTGTACTAAATGAGAGTAGAAAGATTTTCTCATTACTCTTACCTACAGACTGCAGTATAACAAAGCATCTGTGTTGAGTAAGGGTAATCTAAATGTGATTGAGGCACACAAGTGGATGTGCATGGTGTAAACACAGTATCATTCTGTACAGAGGCTTGAGTATGCACAGACTTCGCTGTTCTGGACACAAGCACCCCTAGATTTAGAGTAGCTAGTGCATTTATGTTTCATGTGTTGTTTGAAACTTTTCATCTCTACTGTTGTAGACATTTTTGTGACATTGGAAAGTTTTGTCTAATGTCTCCTAAAAGAGTTTCTCCTCTTTTTGATCACAGAGCTGCTGCAAATTCATGTACATCAGAGGACTAAACATCACTCTATAGTTTTGCTCTTGTGCTTGCTTACTGTAGTACATTTACAGTTATGTTTTTTCTGTATTTTCTTTGAAGTGCTGCTCTAGTATCGAAGATTTCATTATTTTCCATTTCTTTAAACTTATTCTTTAATTTTTGCAATGCACTGACCTCCCATATCTTTCTACCTTTCCCAAAACTCAGGGTTTTTTTTTTTTTTTTTTTTTTTTTTTTTTTTTTTTTTTTTTTTTTTTTTTTTTTTTTTTAAATTTTTTTTTTTTTTTTTTTTTTAAAAAAAAAAAAAAAAAAAAAAAACTAACTGTCGTTATTTTAAAAGCCTAATAGTTAGAACATCTGAAGCAGCTCCCTATGTCTGTTTATTGTTTGGTGTCAGAGACCATGACTCACTGTTTGCAACAAGCAGAGAAAGAATGGCCAAAAACACTGGTTAATACTTCACACACAAAAGCATCTGTCTTGAGGTTTAGTGCCTATATTATTTACTTTTCTGCTTTGTGATAAAATGCATCCCCCTTCCAAAAAAAAAAAAAAAAAAAAAAAAAAAAAACGAAGCTTAGGGAGGAAACAGTCTTTTCTGACTTACAGTTGCAAATGGAATGCAATGCTCCAAATTGGGAAAGCCTGGCAGCTGAAACCCTGAGCATGCCTAGCAAATAGGGACCACACTGATCACACTTTATGTACATGCAAGAGCCAGAGAGAAGGGGCAAGAAGGAAAGCAGGCTATAAACCACATAGCACAGCCCTGTGACATCCTTCACTATGGCACTACTTCTGAATGGTTACAGACCCTTCCCAAACAGCACCACAAGCTTTGGAATAAGTGTTCAAACAAAGCAGTGTGTAAGGAGTTTCACATTTACACCATGAGTGTGTCCTTCTTAGATGACAAAGAGAACTTAGAACTAAAATTAAACTAAGACATTGAAATCTATATTCCTTACAGAAGTGAATTTAAGAAACTTCATATGATAGAATGTTTTGTAATGTTAGGCACACCAACATTTTCTCATGACATCTCAAGATGGCTGAGCTGTTACATCTTCATTAGATGATTATTTCTTTAGAAATCAAATATTTGTGGTGTTCTGTGAAAATAAAATTACTAGTGGGAAAGACAACAAAACTAACAACTTATTATTAACTCATGACTTTTTGTATTGTTATAATTCTGAATTCTTATAGGCCAAATGATACCAGGCAGCCAGTCCTGAATATCTGTAGTTCCAAGAAAAAGATTTTTTCTCTCTCTCTCTCTCTTTTTCTCTCTCTCTCCCTCTCTCTGACAGAAAAAGTGTTGGTCAGACATACAAGGGCAGGGAAGAATCATGCATACACTCACAGAGTATGCAGTTATCTGCTGGTTAGTTTTTAATGTCAAGTTAATATAGGCTAAAGCTGCTTGGGAGCAAGAACTTGGGGGAAAATATACCCACAAGAATTGCCTATAGGCAAACCTGTGGAACATTTGATAAATATTGGTGGGTCCACAGCAATGGTGCTACCCCTGAGCTGCTGGTCCTGGGTTCTATAAGAAAGCAGGCTGAACCAAGTATGAGGAAAATTCCTCTATAGTTTCTACATGCCTTTTCTCAATGATGGGCTCTACATTATAAGATGAAGTAAATTCTTTCCTTTTCAACTTGGTTTTAGTCAGTGTTTTTATCACAATAATTAAAATTAACTAAAACAATGATGTCCCTGCTATAATTCAATTTGTATTTGCCTCCTGTTCAGTTAAGATTTAGGGACCTATTTGGCTTTGTGTTGTTGTTATTTTCATGACCATTCATTTTATCTTATTCAGGTTTAATGTCCTGCTTCCTTCTTTTACTTAAGCTTCTTCAGGCCTGAACCCTAATAAAGCTCCTCATACCTCTTGTTAGTTTGGCAACCAGTGGGGAAGCTCAGTTTTCTTGAGCCTAGACAATAAACCTCACCTTTTAGTAGAGACTTGTCAGCAAATTTGCTGGTTCATGTACTTTTCTCAGACTAAGGAAGACACTTAATGGCTGCTGCTGAATTCTTAGCTGTCATAAGCAGAAATATATCTGCTGTTAACTAAACTACTTTCTACAGCACTGCTTTAATTGCTCCTGAAAACAAGAAGTATGGAAAAATTTACAGAGGAGCTTTCTCTTAAACATGAATATATTTTAACTTTCTTCGCCTGATAGCCTTAAAAGTAAGATAAACCTGTTTGTGGTCATGGTTCTGTAGCTGTTATTTACTCTGAGATTGTGCAGAAATTAGGAAGTAGAGGAAAATATCTATTGAGACGTTTATATCATTGCATGTAAACCTTTTCTGAAAAGACCAAACTTGCAAATGACTTAACACAGAATTGTGTGCATTGGCATCCCCAGCTGTGAACTTGACATTACATTCTGACAAAAGAGAGCTTACTGTTCAGTGCAGCCATAACAGTGCGAACCTGTTGCTTCAGGGAAAGTCTTCTGACTTGTGGGAGGAGATGTGCATTCTTGTCTGCTAAAAGAGGCTTATGAGACATTTGAGAAAATTGGCATCTATAATTCATCAAAACAGCCATTTTGAGACTGAATAAAATATGACAACACTATTTTGAATCATAGGTCCCAACTTGCTTGTTAAAATGAAACTTACTTATTTGAGAAAAATGTGAGTTACAGTAGTAATATATAATTTTATAGAATTTTGCAACATAGTTTACTATTTTGCTTTGTTTTACAGCTTGTTTTTCATGAAATATGTAGCAATAACAAAACTGTATTATTCAATATTCCTCCCCAAAGGAATTTTTTAAATGTCTAGCCAACTTTTAATCTGTCTACCAAAAACATAACACTTTAAAATCTACTTACACACACAAGAAAAAAATGTCATCTGGAGAAATAAAAACATAAACTGTGAATAAATAATAAAAATTCATTCATTCTACCATTAACATAAACTATTATTTTAAAAATAAATATTTGACTAACTGTAGCAAAGTCAAAGAGATTATGAATAACAGCCAAAGATTGGAATATGATGGCTAACACCTGTCATCCAAGCATTTTTGAGTACATGGTTGAGAAGCAATGATTGAAGTGAGTTTGAGACAATTTTGGATTATATTTTGAGTCAAAATAGCCTTGGTATATGATAAAACCTTGTCTCAGAAAATATATGGAGGAAGAATGTGAACAGATGGGGAAGAGGAAGAGGAAGAGAAGGAAAGGAGCCATAGGAGGAAAGAAACAACAGAGAGGGAGGATGGAGAGAAAGAGGGGACGAGGAAGAACAGAAGGAACAGGAACAGTAGCCAAACTGCAAAACGGTGACAGTTTGTTGAGAACTTAGGGTAAAGAATAAGCCGATGATGGGATTCTTTGTTGACAAATAGAAAACTTCATTTACCTAATGCTGCAACAGTTTTTAAAAATGTAACATGAGGTTGTGGAGTGCCTTAAAGGGAAGTAGAAACTGTAAAAATACTGGCAAATAGCAAGCACTTTGTATAACTGATGTTACACTATTGGCCATCTTCACTCACACTGCCAGAGCTGATTTCTTCCTGATCTTTTCTGACTCAGTTTTATGACAAGGATTTATATCCATCACTAATCTGGGAGGTGGAATTCAAGAGATGAAGTTAATTGATATGAGCAGAAATGGAAGACGAGGGCAGACGGGGGTGGCGGGGGGGCGAGGGACGTCAGCAACATTACCTCCTAGTGCAGGAAAACTCATCAGTGAGATCAAATCAAGTGGCCCCAGGATTTGCTGTGACAAGAGATTTTGACTAATGAGCCAAACTTGTCAAATTTCACTGTGACCTATCCCAATTCTTCAACAGCTGACAGTGTTATGCCCGCATGTAAGAATTTCTACCAGGGAGGCTGGACACGTTTTTATGAGTGGGAATTTTATGGCTACCTATAGAAAATGAGAACCGAAGCCAATCACCTAGCTCTGCACAGCATAAAGAGGTAAGAGAGTGTTGCCCCAACAGGGAGGTTTTTTTAAAGAAAAGCCTACATAATCAAGATGCGACACATCTTGATGTTCCAGGATTGGGCAAAAGGGTAAGGTGCAGCAGCCATGGAGTTTTCTGGAGTAAATCCAAACTTTGAATCCATTGGCTGATGCGGAAGTACACTCACAGACCATGCCCTGCCCCTAGAATGAATCCAGGTTCTTACAACAATAACTTGGGCAAACCCTAGCATGTCTTTTTCATTAGCAGGTTTTGGTGGGATCTAGTGTTAATTTTCAATAGTTAAGAATTCCTTGTCCAAGCCAACTGATCTCTTTGATCAAACTTTACCTGATTTTTATCAGAATTCTGAACAAATAATCCCCGTTAAAGTTCCCTAAGAAACAAACCGAGTTTCAGATAATTCCTCCAGGCATTATTAGAAATGTTATGTTGAGAACTGAAGCCATTATAATATAAAACTAAGAGAACAGAGTTTTGCAGATCTGAGATTAGAAGTACAAATCCACTTGCCATGAGCTGTAGTCTTCTGTCTTTTAGTAAATAAGCTTCACCATTTAAATCCATCTAATTCCTTTACTAAGGACAATGTGGTTAAGTGGTATTTGTCAGCTTTCTGGGAAGACTCAAATGGGATAGAGACCTGAGTGTATAATCTGTGGGTGTCTGAATTGGCTTAGCCCCAGGCACAGCCATTGGGACATGATTTTGATTTGTTAATTGTTAAAAGTCTACCCACCCTGATGTGGGTAAGACTATTCCCTGGACAGGAAACCATAGCCTGTATAGGATGAAGGAGGGGTGCTTAGCAATAGCAATCAAGTAAGCATTCCCTGCTCTCTTCTGCCTCCTGAGGACATCCTGTGATCTTCAACCTGGCTGTCCTGACTTCCTAACAGGGATGAGTGACAGTCTGAACTGTCAGCTAAAATATACCATTTCTCTCTTAGGCTGTTTTTGCCAGGGAATTTTATCACAACCACAGGAAAGGAATTTCAGACAAATAATAAGCATACATTTTATTTTAATTTATTTTTACCTTCCATGTTATTCTTTGTGTCTAATTTGAATTGAGTTATAGCCTTATAGTAGCTAAAATGATAAATTGCTTCTTTTTCTTGTTTACACTGTAGGAGAAGCTACATAAATCTGATTCAACTACACTTGAGCTGCCCAGTAATCCTCTAGTTTATGTTTATAAGCAATTACCTATTGTAACTACTTTATTAGCTTGATTTTTGCATGTGAAATTATATTTCCATTTTAAAATAAGTATACTTTAGGAATTCTGTATCCTCAATAGTTCAGTAACATAGTTATTTTGATCATATTATACTTTGTGCACATTTTCTCCTTGGGATCCATATGTGTTGTCACAAACTTTGCAGTCACTGCGTGGGAGTTGATGAAATATTAGATGGAAATGATCACTGATGTTGTTAATGGGAAATGACAGTGAGAGGGGGAACTGAGATATGTGCACAGATGCTTCTTTAGTTCCATCTTGCCTTGTGATTTGCAGGGTGGGTGACAATTAGGGTTAGGGTTAGGGTTAGCCCAGAACCTAAACACAAACTACCATTAGGAAAGACATGGCATGTCTTATGTATTGCATTGAGTCATGGCTAAACTTACTTTCTCATTACCTTTGAGAACTCAGTTTTTGCTTCTCCTTTCCTCTTTTTTTCCCTCCCATCATTCTTTTCTCCCATCACCCCTCCCTTTGTTGTCTCACTTTTCTCCTCGACCCTCTTATCTTACTCCATCTTGTTTTGGCCAAATAAAGACTCTTTGTTGGTTAAAATTCTACTTTCACTTGAAGTGATAACAAAATACCCCAGAGAGGTTACCTCCTCACATTCTTGGTGCAATCAAAAAGCTGAAATAATTTATTTAATTATAAATTTTAATCAATAAACATGCTAGGTGTTAAAATTAATTTTCACAAATTGGTTTCATGTTTAATATAATAGTTTTTTGAAGAAAACTTGATCAAGAATGAGAATCTACAGATATTGCTCATCCAGCCCTCCTCTGTCCAGATTTGAAACTTTGGGTCTGTGCAGGTACCACCCTTCTGTCTGCCTCCCATCTCTAAACTCCTTCATATAAAGAAGTATTATATGATTGCAGAAGAATTTCATGTTCCATGAAGCCAGTACAAGGAACAGTCCATAAGGTTTGATACCTGGAGGAAATACTAAAAACTACAACAACAAAATATGTCAATGATACTTTTAAATGAGAATGAGTGTTAAGATCCTGGATTCCAGTTGACATCTCTTATCATGTTTCTACTATCACTTGAAAAGACATGGATGGAACACAGGAATCTGATATAAAGTATACAACTTGAGAATTTCTTATTCTATGCATTTGCATGACCATCTTGCATGAAGACAGAAACTTCTGGGTTATTTTGAAAAAATATGAAGTTGTCAAGAAATTTAAAGCTTCTTGATAGAAAAAAAAAGTTGGAAATACCCTCCAACGCATTAGCACAGGTGACCTCTTCCTAAATATAACACCAGTATAACAGACACTAAGAACAACAATCAAGAAGTGGAACCTCCTGAAACTGAGAAGCTTCTGTAAGGCCAAGGACACAGTCAATAAGATAAAATGACAGCCTACAAAATAGGAAAATATTTTCACCCACCCTACAAGTAATATGGGACTGATCACTAAAATACAGAGAGAACAAAAAAAACTAGAGCCCCAAACCCTAAATAACCCAATTAAAATATGGGATTCAGAATTTAAAAGAGACTTCTCAGCAGAAGAATTACAAATAACTTAAAGACACTTGAAAATTTGTTTAACATCTTTAGCCATCAGAGAAATGCAAATCAAAACAACTTTGAGATACCACATTACACCTGTCAGAATGGCTAAGATAAAAGACACAGACTACAGTCTGTGTTGGAGAAGATGCCTAGCAAGGAGAACACTCCTCTGTTGTTGGTGGGAGTTTAATCTTGTTCAGCCACTCTAGAATGCAGTATGATGGTTTCTCAGAAAACTGGGAATCACTCTATCCAAGGATCCAGCAAGCCATTATTGCATTTATACCTAAAGACACACATTCACATCCCAAAGGCATTTGTTCAACTATGTTTATAGGAGCATTAAGCACCAGTATTAACAATAGCAAGAACCTGGAAACAACCTAGATGCCCCTCAACTGAGGAATGGACTAGCAAATTGCGGTACATCTACATAATGGAGTACTACTCAGCAGTTAAAAAAATTGTATACTAAAATTGCAAGCAAATAGATGGATTTGGAGAATATCCTCCTGAGTAAGGTATCACAAACCCAGGAAGGGAAGCAGTGAATGTACTCACTCATTAGTGGACTTTAGGCAAAAAGCAAAGAACACTCAAGCTGAAAACCACAACCACAGAACAGCTTGGGATCTGAGGAACTTAAGAGAGACATCCAGGGAGTCCCCTAGGAAGAGAAAATACTGAAGATCTCCATAGCTACTTGGGAACAAAAGGGGATGCAACCAAAAAAGGGTGGGAACAAATCACAGGAGAAGGAGATGATTTAGTGAGATGAACAACAAAGAGGGAGAAAAAAAAGAAAAAATAATAATAACAAGCTATGCTAATGATTTCAAGAGTACTTTAATGGTTGTGATGTCACGTTAAAGAAACTCTTGGGGTCCTTTACAAAGAATAGTCTCAATCTTGTTTTAAAGTGTTCTTCCTCAAGCAAAGGTCAGTCTCACAGCACATCAAATGTAATCTGAGAAAAAAATTAGGAATTCTTTTATATTAAAAAATCTTTTAGAAGAATTTTATGATGGAAGAAGTTACTTTCCTATTGAATTGTAAATTTTCTTGTTATAAATTTTTCCATTACCAGATAGTGTCACATAAAAAATTACTGAATATTAGAAGTCTCACATAAACTTTACTATAAAGGCAAAAATATCATAGCATACAAAATAAATATTTGCAATTCACATTTAAACAAAAGATTATATTGAAAATGTAGGCTGAAATCATAAGCCATTAAAAATGCCTCAAAACATTATTTGCTCAATTTGCTCAAAAGCATGTTGCTTAATTTGTTCTAGCATGACTCATAACTCACTCACTTTGCTGAGTGCCTTTTCTTGTTTATGATCTCACCCATCTTAGATGTAAATATTTTTACTGGATTTGAACACCAAAAGCCATATTATTTCATTAAGCAAACATCAAATATTAGTCAAGATAAATTGGCTGCTTGAGAATCTTGAGTTCTTTCTACATTTAGCAGCTAATATTACCCCAATAATATCCAAGGAAAGAAGTGAAAGGAGAGAAATAATCTTGAAATTTAATAGAATTTCATGTGACTACTCAAAACATGGGAAATGAGAGACTCTTAGATTTAGTGATTTTCCAATTTCCACACACTTAGTTAATTGTGAATCAATAACTCAAGATGTGTTCCTTAAAACAGTGTGTCTTCAGAGGACAACAGAAATGAAGTCACTAGCATAAATAAAGGGTGAATAAAGGAGAAATAGGATCAGCTGTAAAGGCTGCTGGCACTCACAGATATTTATTTCTGTAGATATTTCTCATAGTAAATATTCAATACACATTCAGTCACTTTATTTTTGCAACCAGTTTGTCAGGGTTCTTAGGCCATGTTTCAGAACACAAATAAGAAAGAAATAGAAGCTTCATTGACTTTATCCAAATCACAGAGCAGGCATGGCCTAGAACTGGAATCCCAGGTTTGATTTCAGGCCAAATACTAAGTCATTTTACATTTTACATCTTTTGCCTTAAAAAAAAGAAGAGCCAAGCTTTCAGTTTGGCTGATAATGGCAGAAATCACCTTAATATGCAACCATCAGTGAACCATTATTGAAATACAGCTCTTTAGTAAGAGATATTGCAAGCATGTGTGCATGGTAATTGCCTTCTTTTCTGTTCAATCGATGTTCTTCATATAATCAGCTACCATTCACCAGTCTAAGTACACCAGAATGGGAATTGATATAGGAAAAAGAATTTTCAAGACTTGTGCCTTTTAGTCATGATTCCTTTCATTACTTATCAAAGTACACTATTAAGCGTTTCATATCTTTTACTGCTATGATCAGTGAAAGTGTACCTTATAGTAACTTCAAACCAAATCACTTATTTACATACCTATTTAGTTAGTCACATAGGGTTTTCTGAAGCAATATTGCTTAACATTTGTTTAAACCATTTGTCATTCACCAAGATTTTTTGTACTTTGCAATCTCAAATTTGAAATTAGAACTGTTGATCATTTTTTTCTGCATATAAAATGTTATTCTAATGTTTTAATGTCTTCAAATAGTATGCCCCTCAAACTCATAACACCTCAGAATTCCTATAATTATTTTCTATCGTATCTTTTCCTTTGCTTTGCAAATCCTTTTACCACCAAAACTTTTAAAACAATTATGTTGTCCCTTATTTCATTCTTAAATTCCAGAAGTCCATTCTTCTTCTTTGAACCCCTAGCTTCATGCCACCTCATTATATGACAAGTCTTTAAATGTTTTACACCTTTTAATCATTTTTCTCATAAAAGAAGAGGCTATTATATTACTGCAAATTTACTCAATATCCTGACATGCAGATGGAAATACACCTTTATTCATTAGTTATGTATATGTTGAGGCAGGAAAATACAATCAAACATTAAAGTATTTAAGACATCAAATGCCAAGCATTTACCAATCTGATAGGAGAAGATCAATTCAGGCACCCTATCCACTATAATTAGGAGTCTTATCTGAGGTCATACTTGTGGATTTCTGGGAGTTTCTCTGGTACTAGGTTTCTCCCTAAACCCCAAATGGCCCCCTCTGTGAAGCTATTTCTTTCATTACTTCCCCCTCTATCTTACTCCCAAGTAAACAAACTGGATCACTCATGCCCCCTCCCCACCATTCCTGCTTCTGCCCCCAAGTTAGCCAGAGGATCACATTAATTTCCCCTATGATGGAAGCAGATGCAGAGATCAATAGCCATGAAGTGGGTCAAGCTTTGGGAGTCCAGCTGAAAAGAGGAAGGAGGAATTAATTGTATGGGGAGTGGTCCAGAGATAGTGGGAACTTATGAACTGTGGACTAGCAGCTAGGGAGCCAGTCTGGGACCAACCTAGGCCTTTTGCAGGTGGACGACAGTTGTGTAACTTGGTCTTTTTGTGGAGCTCTTAGCAGTGGGATCAGTATCTGTCCCTGACACATGAGCTGGCTTTTTGAAACCTGTTCCCCATCATAAGTTAGGATTAGACTATGAACTGGCATCTTGGAGCCCATTCCCTATAGAGGAACAGCTAACCCAGCCTTAATACTGGGATGAGGGAATTAGACCTACCTCAAATGGATACACCAGACTGAACTGACCCACTTGGGGACTCCTTGACCTCCTTGGAACAAGGATAGAGGGATGGGGTGGGGAGAGGCTGAGAGGGGACTGGGAGAGAAAAGGAGGAAGGTAAAGAGGGTGAGCAAGGTTATACATGAAAAACAAACTTTTTAAATTATATATATGAAACCAGACCTCTTTCTCATAGGCAGCTTTTGACTTTACTTCCTATTCCCCTAGTAATCCACATGATCTAAAGAGAGAAGGGATTTCTGCAAGTTATCCACTGACCTCCACATGTAGACTGAGGTATGTGCCCATATATATTAATGTACATTCATGTACATACATGCATGCATATACAGCAAGTAAATAAATATGTAGTAAAAGCATTTTAAAAGAATTCAAAAATGTTTATATAATGTATAATGTTTATTTAAAAATAAGAAAGAAAGGAAAGCAACCTATTCCCCATGCTTGGAGGCCTCCCTCGGCCTTGACACAGGTTCTCCCTCCACTAGGTATGCTATGCTTTGTTGACTTGCAAGAGAGGAAGAGTGGATGTAGGGGCAGGTAGAAGGAGGTTGGGCAAGAGAACATGAAGAGACAGCATAAACTGATATTGGAATTTAAAATAATGAAAAAAATAATATAAAAGAAAGAATAGCATAAATTTTAAGAGAAAAAAACAATTCCAAGTTACCATCTGTTTTCTCAAAGAAACAAAACAAAACAATCATCCAAACACTGACAACAACTTCTTATTCCTGAAATAAAATGAACAGTTATGGTAAGTGATTCTATTTGGTTTCTAATGAAACTGAATACCATATATTATGTAAAAGTCATTTTAAAAATGAAGCAAATAGGAAATGAAGGGAAGGCATGAATCTCAGGAAAAAACCTTCTTTTTTCCTTTTTAAAAATTATTTAAAAGAAAGTTTTCCATGTATTCCCCCTGCTCACTCTCCTCTCAATCCCTCTCATTTCTCCTTCAGCCTTCTCCCACCCCATCACCCCATCATTTTCCCAAAAAGGGTACGGAGTCCCAAGGTGGGTCAGTGCAGTGTGGTGGATCATTCGAGGTAGGTCCAATTCTCTGAAAGAATAGCAAAGCTGAAACCACAAATAGCTTGAGATCAGAAGGAACTTAAGAAAGACAATTAGGGATCTTCCTAGGAAGAGAAAATCTTCCTAACTAATTGGGAGCATAACAGATATCGACCAAGGAGAGATAGGAACAAATCATGAGAGATTGAGATGGTTGAATGAGAAGAGCATTATCCCCTTCTTGAACAAACTATCTTTAGTAACTTTGTGATTTGTACTGAATTAGTCCTATTGGAGCTAAAAAGCTTGAGATCTAGGAGACCAGCAAGACTGTATCTATGGAAAGCTGAGTAGCCTTAAATGCTAGTTTTTAGCTATTCAAAAAACATCTCAGAGTACAGGAATCCCTTTGACCTCTAATGGAGAAAAGAAAGTCAACAAAGGAGGTTAACCAGTCAAAGGCTTTGTAGAAGATCCCACCAAGAGACAGGGCCTGCAGGGGAAGGTAGGGTAATTTAGAGAACAAAAGCTGTACAATCAGCACCTGTGGAAAAGTGTATTAGAAAGAGTAAAGAAGGATTGACATTCTACATTTTTCCTTGTTGTTCCTCTCACTCAATCATCTCCTTCTCTTTCCACCTCTTCTTGGTTGCAGCCCCTTATGCTCCCAATTAATTAAAAGAATCTTTGCTATTTACCAAGGGGACTCTCTGGAAGTCCCTCTTATGGAATCCACATCCTACTGCCTTGTAAGAGTGTACACTGCTCTGTGAGATATGAGTGTCAAAGAGTAAGTGTGGCAGAGCACAGGCAGCAGCTAAACCAATAATTTTCTATACACTGACTTCATAATTCTGTGCAGTCTTTAGTTATCTATTGGCCATGTCACCGTGTCTGTATTTGGGGTTAATTTCATTTCATCTTTAGATTTTTGTTTATTTGTGAAACAAAGATTATAAAACCAATTTTTTTAGGATAAATAAAAAATGCAAAATTAATGATGGATGAGCATTCCTTCCTCAGGATGGGAAATTATTGGTTGGTACCAACTCTGCTCTTAATCAAATAAGGATGCTGTCTAGAAAAGGTGGCCACAGGAAATCTGCTATAGGAGGAACAAGACAGAGCCTGAGTATTGTCATATAAAGAAAGTAGGATAAGGTGTCTTATCATCATTTCTTATACAGCCTGTGGCAATGCATAGAAAACCAAACATGAGGATTTTCTTATAGATAATATTTTGAGCATATCTTCTATTGCATATTTTATGCTACCCAAGGAAGTATATTCTATATGCCTAGTTTATGAGTGAATAAAATAATGAATGGAGAGACAGAGAGTTAGTACCAGGCTACAGGTATGTGTAGTCTGCCTCGTGGTACAGAGCAAAGGCTAATACAAAGCAGTACATCATATGATTTGAGTAATACTAGTCAACTGAGTTTCTAATTCACCAGCTGAATTTGTGGGAATGGCCTCTGTGATATTTAAACCCATCTTTATGTTCCTGTTTGTTTTGTCAACAAAGGAAACCTTTGTCTACATCATTTGTGAATCCTGTTTCTAGGAGTCATGTGTAATTCTTTGCATTGCCCACTCTTTCAATATATTTATAAACCCTGTTGACTCTACTTGGAATCACAGTACAGTGTATGTATTCTTCTTGATTGCCTGGATGACGATTGATATGAAGCCACTACCTCTCATTTCTCTTGGACACAAGTATAGTTTGCTCCTAAATGCTCTTCTGCCTCAAGGCCTTCCTTTTCAAAGCAAGCTGACTTCCAGCCCCTTCCTACCATTTATTGTCTTCATTGATTATGCCACCCCTTACCTTTGACTACAAGCATGCTGGGTGTGAAAAAAGCTCATCATTACTGATAAGCCTGAGTTTTGTCTAACTGCCCTTTTCCTGACAATTCATGTCTTAAAATCAAAAATAATAAATGAAGTTTTCATCAGAAAAATTTCCCCAAGCTCCTCAGCAGAATGTCACAATACAATAGCAGAGTAAAAGAAGCTGGTGATTGCTCATGTTTCATAAACAATACATTTGAAATCATTTAATATTGGATCAAGTAGACATTGGATCATTCCAGAACAAAAATATCAGTACTTGTCAGTGTGTTTGAATTTCTCCATGTTAGGATTTTTGTTCCAGCCTCTGAAGCCACATCCTGCCCTGAGTTCTCACATTAAGCCTCATTTAAAAAGAATTCCAACACCCCCACACTCTCTCTTGCTTCTTTCTTCCTGGGAGTTCTCTTTCTCTCTCTCTCTCTCTCTCTCTGTCTCTCTTTCTCCCTCTTCATCTTTCTCTGTTATTATAATAATAAAGTCCTTCTACATAGAGACAGTCTGAATGTCTCCTGCTCACTGCCGCCTCTCATCCATTGAGTCCCTCTCTGTTCACAGATATCCCCTGCCAGCTGAATGGGTAAAGCTTCATTGTATTATGTCAGATGAAATGCACGATCCCAATACTCTGTTTCTTGAAGTCTGAATTGTTTAGAAGAGAGATTTATTTATTTATTCAAGATTAATTGCGTACATTTCTTGATTTGGCTCCAGCAGTGAGAGGTGCTCATTGTAAGCCTTGAATTTAGAGAGATTGCTTAGTGCTTTGAAAAGCAGAAAACATTTTGCTGCATATTAAAAGCAATTGTTTCTTTTGCTTGACAGTCTCCATAGTCCTCATTGGGAGTGAATAAGACTAAAGTCGTAACTGAAGATTAGAGATAGGACGGTAAATAGTTGACAAATAGTGTTTTATTTTTTTTAATCTCCTTGCTTTCTGCTGTTTTCTCTCCTTCCTGTCCCCTCTTTCTCTCCCCTCCCGCTCTCCTTCTTGTCTCTCCTCCTTTCTTGGCCTCTCTCATTTCTTTCTCTCTCCCTTCTCCAATTTTTCATTTTTCTTTCTTTCTCTGTCCTTTCACTATCTCCTCCTCCCAGTTAGGAGACAGAAAGTAGAGGAGGACTTGTGATTCTTACCATGTGGTTTGTCATAAAGGAGCTGACATATGTAGAAGAAAAGTATTCAGATAAAATTGCCTTCCTTGATTTGAAGCTAATAACAAGGAAGAGAAGGCTTCGTGACTCTCTGCTGAGAGACTTTTCCAAAGAATCTCTTTCATCCACAGATGTTTCTAACATTAATATTGAAAACCCTATCATGTATTTTGTATGCTATTTAGCCAGACTGTAATCTCTTCATGTCTTATTAAGTATTTTTGTTGAATGTAGTCTCTATAATCTCCTGAGAGAATGCATCATTTTCATTTTTTGTTCAGAGAGTAGGTGTCAAACTCTTTTTTGTTTTAGTTTGCTAAAATTATTTATCTATTACACAGTAGAGTTATGGGCATAATCAGTTTTATTTCTATTTTCATGCTTTGTTTTCAAAAACACATATTTTTCTTCATATACACTTTAGCCAAAGAGCCCTAGAATCTCTGAGTCTCATTTTCCTCATTTTGTAGGAATTTTCATATCTGAGAGGTGAGACTTAAAAATTCTTAAATAACTAATCTCAATTAATATTTCTTAATGCAAGGTTGCAAGGTAATGACATTATCAGACAAGATAATTTGGACAAGATAATTTGTACAGAGTCTTAATATTAGTTGAGTAAAGTCTCAGCTTGGTAGAATTTGGAATTTTCTAGGAGACACACCACTGTGAGAGCAGGTGAATGTGGTTCCAGATGGTTTTAACTTGGGAGGGAAGACCCACCTTGGCTAAAGGTAGTACCATCCCATGGGATTGGGGCCCAAACTGCATAAACTCTGGGAACAAGAGAAACTTACTCAACAATACATGTTTTTGTTGTTGTTGTTGATCTCCTCCTCCTCCTTTTTTTTTTTTCAAACACTTGCAAGGTGACCAGCTATGTCATGCTGTACCACAACTTCCTCACCATGATGGACTATACTCCTAAACCATGAGCCAGAATTAACCCTCTCTTCTTTGGGCTGTTTTTGTCACAAGAAGAATTTTAACTGTTACAGATACCATACAACATTAATTCACATTCATGTTCACAAAAGATGCCTCTTTAGACAAGGATGGGTTCTCTCAAATGAATAAGATCATATACAAATACACATATACAGAGGGAGGATTTGAAGAACTTCAAGAAAGAGAATTTGAGAACTTTAAGTATCTCTGGATTTATTTTTTATTAATAAATGTTTATTGAAATCTAGAAGGTCAAAAATGTTATACTAAAAGACCAAGAGCAATGCACTAGGACCTAGATTTCTGATTGGCCTGGCAGAAGTTAAGAATCAAGCATCAGAGACTCTGATTTCACCTACCAAACAATGGGGGCTATGACTTCATGAACATTCTAATTAAAATAAGTTTTCTTTAAGAATCCTTTCTATTTCTACTCTTTATCCAAAGTCTTACAATTTTAATTACTGTCTTGATTTAATTTGTGAAGTTGCATTGTTTATTATCACTCATTTCTCCCAGAAAATGGTTCCTCTTGAACCATTTGTTCTTACTCTAAACACCAAAATCTCATCTTTGTCTATTTATTAATATAGGAAGATGTACATAAAAGTCTATGGTCTGATCACATTATACTTGTGAATTTTAAGCACTCCAGAAAGTAAATATGCTATTAATACTCAAAGTGTCTTAATCTAAAATGGGAAAGATTTTTATAAGCTCAAAGAGATAGTTATATTTTAGGTGTTAAGAAAGGACTTGGACTCATTCAGGTGTGAGTCTAGCTCAGTGGAGTTAGCTTATCTAGCATGCATAGGGCTCTGGATTCACCCTCAGCACCAAGTATAAACATTTTTAAAGGCCTCATTCAATTCTATAAATGAGATAGAGGCCTCATTCTGTCTTCACTGTTGGCATTTCCATCAATATGCTGGCTGATCTACCATGCAGATTAAACCATAGCATTTGGGATCTTTGATATTTCAATATTTTTATTAAACTTTTAATATTAAATGTGGAGAACAAAAACAAGGGATCCTGTGGCTGCTGCTTGCTAGCTGTGTCAACAAGTCTCATTTTCTGTTTTTATTTCTGATAGATGAGCTTGATATTTATTAAGAAATAAATTGCCTACGACAGTATTTGCAATAAATTTCTTTCTCAGTTCCCTAGGCTTACATTCATTATTTCCTGATGATTGAATGCATATATTTTTGTGATGCTATGATAGATTTGGCAAAGCTTACAAAAGGTCCTCACTAAAGTAGTTTCAACAAATAGAAATAGATTCCCTAGAGGGCTTTAAGGAAGTTTTGCAAATTTAAAATGCTATTTATCCAGGTAACAAATGGGATCCATATATTCACTTATGTAAAAATCTACTTCAAAAAGTCAAAACCAAGCAGTTCTTGTACATTTTATTTACAAAGAAAATGTTTATTATTAGCCATTTAGTAAAAGAAGTCAGGGCTATTTTGTGGTTCTGAAAGTAATGAGGTGATGGTGGCTGATGTTAGAAGGGACACACTAATGGTTTCCATAACAGTCTACCAAGCACTTTAGCAAGATTGCCAATGTAGAAACTGGGCAGTGATGTTGCATGCTTCTAATTTCAGCACTCTGGAGGCAAAGAAAGGCACATCTCTGATTCCTTTCTTTGATTCCTGTTCTACAGAGTGAGTTTCAGAACAACCAGGACTACATAGAGAAAATAGGTGTTTAAAAACAAAAACAAAAAAGGATTACCAATATAAGTGATCAGGAGATGGCTCAGTGTTTAAGAACACTCGTTATTCTTGCAAAGGACCTGGGTTTGTTTCTTAGAACCCACACTGAAGTTTACAATCATTAGGAACTCTTGATCCAGGGTATCTAATGACCCCTTCTGTTCTCTATACATGTAACCACATACACATTCATATAAATTAAAACAATTATAAAATGTATGTTTTAAAACCCAGACAGCAATATATAAAAGTAAGATTTTGTATTTGGTGTTACTTGTGCGTTGATCTGCTTTTAAGAACTTGAAGTGGATAGATCAGAAGTAGCTATAGATCTAACGTCTCACAGAAAATGCTAAGAAGAGACTGACTCAGGTTACCTTCCATTGCTATTGTGTAGTCATTAGTACATTATTGTGCTATTTCATAAAAGGTTACAGAGTGACATTCAACATTAATTAACAAAGTGATTATAAAAATAGAAATAGAAAAGTTGCACTTGAGAAGGTTTATAAAATTTTGACCCTTGATACTTGAGGATGTTTGTGATACCAGCTAAAAATTCCCTGCAGTTTCTCACACTTCTTCCTGTAAATGCTCACAGGTATCCTATTCAATCTGAATGACTTGGAGAAGGCTGTAATGTTTGAGGTTAAGGTGTGAGACACACCACTCTCTTTGAACATTTTGCTACATTTTGTTTATAATGCCACACTAACCATAACAAACTAGAAACTTAACACTAAATATCTTTTCTCATTATCTCTCTTCTTGTTCTCTTTATATTTTGTTCCTTACTTTTGAGACAGAGTCATGAGCCACAGCAAAGTCTAACTTGAACTTCATTACGTAGCTCTCACCTCCCTAGAAATGGCATCCACCGTCCTTCTTCATCTCTGGAGTAAAGGAGGGCAGAGTCTATATAGGAAGGACACACCTTGACACAAAATTCTCAGGACAAAGGAAATTTATTACCCTGGAGGGGCAAACAGATAAAGCTGCAAAGGCAAACATCAATCCAGGGGCAGAAGCAATGGTAGCACAATGATCTAACAAAGAGGTTTGTTTTTTGTGGTGTTTTGTTTTGTTTGTTTGTTTGTTTGTATCACAAATGAGGTTTTAAGGAAAAAAAAAGGCAAGTCTGCTCTAGGTGTCTGTACTGAATTTATTTTTTTTTCAGTCTTTCATCAAAAGTCAAAATTAGGGACAGAAAATATAGCAAAAGTTAAAATGTCTATGTTCAGTTGAATGAAGTACAAGATTGCATGCAGAGACTGCCAAGATGGATACTGGATAAATGACTTCATGTTGCAAATCAGTTTCAGCCAGAGTTCAGCACTGCACATGGAATCTAAGATGCATCTCAGCTCTGTGGTTTTCCTGGTGCTCTTTGTACTCCTAGATCTTGGTCACTTTTGATCAGTGATGTGGAGATCTCTGTTTGAACCACATATGTCACCTACCTGGAATACTATGCTTTCACCCCCCTACCCCTGATATCTGCTTTCCCCAGAATTTTAAAAACAATGACATGATTCTTTTTCTCTGTATATTTTATACCACTAAATTACAATTGAAATTATTACTAATTTTTATAAAAATCTGGGATATCTGGCAAATTTCTCTGTGGCTCTTTTTGTTTTCTTTGTACTTCTTTTGGCTGTTTCATCTTGTTCTTGTGTGAATTCACCCTTTTTATTTTTCCCTCTAGGAATGGATTCTCTGCTACCTCTTTTTTTCTTCACTGTATCTTTGGGAACTACTTTGCATAGATAAGGGGAGATGGGACAGCCTTTTCTCATTCCTGATTTTAGCGGGATTGATTTGAGTATTTCTTTATTTAGTTTGATGTTGGCTATTGGCTTCTTATAGATTGCCTTTATTATATTTATATATTTTTCCTGTATTCCTGATCTCTCTGGAACTTTTATCATAACAATGTGTTAGATTTTGTCAAAGGCTTTTTCATTGTCTAAGGATATAATCATGTGTTGTTTTTTTTTTTTTTTTTTCCTTCAGTGTGTTTATATGATGGATGTCATTTACAGTTTTCTGTATGTTGAACCATCCCTGCATTTCTGGGATGAAGCCTTCTTGATCGTGGTGGATGATACTTTTTATATGTTGTTATATAATATTGCCAGAATTTTTTGAGTATTTTTGCATCAATGTTCATGAGGGAATTTGGTCTGTAATTCTCTTTCATTGTTGCATCTTTGAGTGGCTTGGGTATTAGTGCTATTGTGGCCTCATAAAAAGAACTTGGCAATATTCCTTCCATTTCTATTCTATGAAATAGTTTAAAGAATATTGGTAGTAGTTCTTTGAATGTCTGGTAGAATTCTGCAGTGAAACCATCTGAACCTGGGCTCTTTTCACTTGGAAGGCTTTTAATGACAGCTTCAATTTCCTTTGGAGCTATAGGTCTGTTTAGGTATTTAATCTAATCTTCATTTAAGTAGTACCTTTTGAGAAAGCTGTACATTTCTTCTATGCCTTTTATTTTTATGGAGTATAGGTTATCAAAGTATGACCTGATAATTCTCTGGATTTCTTGGGGTCTGTTATTATGTCCCCCTTTTAATTCTGATTTTGTTGATTTGATTTGGATACTCTCTGTCCCTGCTTTTTGGTTAGTTTGGATAAGAGTTTATCTATCTTGTTGATTTTCTCAAATAACCAACTCTTTGATTCATTGATTCTTTGTATTGTTCTTTTTGTTTCAGTTGGGTTAGGGTTAGGGTTAGCTCTAAGTTTGATTATTTCCTGCCATCTATTCCTTCTAGGTGAGTTTGCTTCTAATTGTTCTTAGATTTTCAGCTGTGTTGTTAGTTCTCTAGTGTGGGGTTTCTCTAGGTTTTTCAAATAGGCATCTAGTGCTCAGTTGGCTGTTAGTTGGCTGTAGACCTGTGGCTATGGTGTCTCCAGTTGTTGGTGTGTGATGATGCAGTTTGCAGGTATTGCATGGTTTGGTTAGGAGATGTCCCTATAGCTGTGTTTGGCTGAAAATTGCACAGGACATGGGCTCTACCTGCATTTTTTTGGTTTGAAGCAGAACTGGGTATGGTTGAGGTGTCAGGGGCCTCAGAGACCATGTTCTCTTCTTGGCCTGGGGGTCAGAGTGGCATTTATCTTTTAGTCAGGTGCGAACTAGGAGGCTCAGCATTTCCAGTTGTTGGTGAGTGATGATGCATTTTGTGGTTTAAGTGCAGTTTGGCCTGTGTAATATCCCTCCAGCTGTGTTTTGCTGGAGATTATGCTAAAGTCTCTCTTCTAGCTTTCTTTGGCTTAAGGTGGAATTGAAAGTGATTGGGACACTGGGGCTGTGTCTATAGGCTAGGCTTCAGAGACCATGGTCTCTGCTTGGCCTGGTAGTCAAGTTGTGGACCAGGAGTCTTTGAGGTCTGTGTGGATTGTTTTTCATAAATAACCTTAAAGGCTCTGTTTTTTTTCTTAGACTCATACTGCTGGTAGGTTCTTCCCATGACATTTTAATCAACTTTGTTTAAGGTGATTTTACTGGCTGATTTTGTGTCAACTTGACAAAAGCTATAGTCATCTGAGAGAAAGGGGCCTTTGTTGAGGAAATGCCTCCATGAGATCTAGCTCTAAGATTTTTCTCCATAATGACTAATGAGAGTGGGTCCAGCTCATTGTGGGTGGTACCTTCACTGGGCTGATGTTCCCTGCAAATTCAATGCTCCTCAACCAAAAATTGGATTTAAAAATGTGATATATTTACACGATGGAGCACAGCTCAGCAATATAAATAAAACAATATAAAATAATGTGACATCTTGAAGTCTATAGGCAAATGAATGAAACTAGGAAAAAAAAAACCATCCTAAATAAGGTATCAGAGACCTACAAAGATAAACATGGTATGTACTCACTCATATGTGAATTTTATATGTAAAGTAAATAATAACCAGGATACAATTTACAACCCCTGAGCAGACAGAAAAAAATGAAAAACTTAAGAGAGATATTCAGGGAACCACTTGGAAAGAGAAATAGAATTCTCTTGAGTAAATTGGTATTAAAGGGAGAGGAGTGAAGAGGATGTGAGGAAATGGGATGGTTGAGTTGGGGGGGTACAGAGAGGAAGAGAAACAAAAGAGATATCTTGATAGAAGAAATAATTTTGGGACTAAAGAGAAACCTGGTGCTAGAGAATTACTCAAGAACCCACAACCATAATTGCAGCTAAGATTTCAAGCACTAATGAAAAGGAGTGCCTGAACTGGCCTCTTTCTGTAATCAATTGATGGCTACCCTAATTGTCATCATAGAACATTCATTAATCAACTAATAGTAGATTCAGAAATACACAGCTAAGCACTGGGTTGAGCTCCCAGTCAGAGGAGGAGAAGAAATTATATGAGTAAAGGTGTCAATATCATAATGAGGAAATCTACAGAGAGAGCTAACTGGAACTATTAGGAGCTCACTGACTCTGGACTTACAACTAAGGAACCTGCATGAGACTGAACTAGGCCCTCTGAATGTGGAGACAGTTATGTGGTATGAGGCTTCTGGCAGTGGGACCAAAACTTAGTACATAAAAGGACATTGGGAGCCCATGTCTTTTCTTTTTCTTTTTTTTCTTATGAATAGAGTCATATTTTTATCTGTCTATACTCTTGTTCAAGCTCCCTTCCCCCTCCTGCACCTTCCAGTCACTCTCTCTACTCCACATCAATTAATCTCCTCCCCAGCAAGGGCAGGATGTCCCAAGATCCCAATGTGGCTTAGTTCAGCATCCACTCCAGGCAGATCCGCTTTCCTTACCTCAAAATCAAGACTGGGTCAGGTGTTCTTTTGGAGGGAGTGGGGTCTAAGGTGCAGGTCCAAGGTGTTTCAGATCCCAAGCTGTTCAGTGTTTGTGGTTTGCAGCTTGGACCTGCTTTGCTTTTTTGCTTTTTGTTTAGCATCCAGTAATGAGTGAGTACATCCCCTGCTTATCTTTCTGGGTTTGTGATACATTGCTCAGGAGGATATTCTCTATATCCATCCATTTGCCTGAAAATATTAGGATATCATTTTTCCTTACTGCTGAGTAGTACTTCATTATCTACATGTACCACAATTTGCTAGTACATTCTTCAGTTGAGGGGCATCTAGGTTGTTTCCAGATTCTTGCTATTAGGAATAATGCTGCTATGAACATAGTTGAGCTACTGCCTTTGGAGTGTGAATGCACATTTTTAGGGTATATGCCCAATAGTGGTATTGCTGGATACTTGGGGAGAATGATTCTCAGTTTTCTGAGAAACCACTATACTGCATTCCAGAATGGCAGAACAAGCTTACACTCCCACCAACAATGGAGGAGTGTTCCCCTTGCTCCAAAACCTCTCCAGCATAGGCTGTCATCTGTGTCTTTTATCTTAATCAATCTGACAGTTGTAAGGTGGTATCTCAAAGTTGTTTTGATTTGCATTTCTCTGATGGCTAAAGATGTTGAACACTTTTTCATGCCTTTCAGCCATTTGTAATGCTTCTGCTGAGAATTCCATCTTTAGATCTGAACCCCATTTTTTGATTGGGTTATTCAAGGCCCAAAATATTCAATGGAAAAAAGTATCTTTAACAAATAGTGTTGGCATAGCTGGATGGTAGTGTATAGAATAATGCAAAGAGATCCAAGCCTATCACCTTGTACAAAACTCAAATCCAAGTAGATCAAAGACCTCAACATAAACCCAGCCACATTGAACTTGATAGAAAAGAATGTGGGAAATACCCATCAATGAATTGGCACAGGTGACCACTTCCTAAATATAACACCAATGGCACAGACACTAAGAATGCCAATCAATAATTGGGATCTTTTGAAACTGAGAAGCTTCTGTAAAACCAAGTATACAGTCAATGGAGCTGATTTCTTATAGAGGAATACCTTTCTTAGCCTTGATACTGGGAGAAAGGGCTTATTCTTGCCTTATCTGGATTGACTCCCCCTGGTAGTCCTTACCCTTTCTGAGGAATGGAAGTGTGGAGGGAAAAGCTGGGAAGTGACTGAAGAGAGTGGAGGAAAACAGTGGTTGGAATATTAAAAAAAAAATTAAAGAAAAAAATTTAATTAAAAAAAAGGAAAGCTGTATTAAAAAGCCATGTGAGCAGGCCAGTAAGAAGCACCCCATCATGGCCTCTGCATCAGCTTCTGTCTCTACTTTACTGTCCTGTTACTTTGTGTTTGATTTTCTTCTATAATTAAGTGTTATGGAAGGATAAGCTAAATAAACCCTGTTGTCTTCAATTTTTAGGCATGGCATTTTGACTCAGCAACAGAAACCTTAACCAAGGCAGTGACAAAAGGAATTCAGAGTTATGATGATGAAAGGTAATGCTATGTGGAGATGGAAGTAGTTCAATCTTTTGGACTTGGCAAACAGTTGCTGTGAGAAGCTGTATCATTCTCACACAGCAGCATTAAAACATCTTATTTATTCTTTTATGAACATTTAAATAATGTATCAGCTTCTTACTCTATAAAGAACAGAAAAAAGGGCAGGGGGCTGGAGAGATGGCTCAGCGGTTAGGAGCACTGTCTGCTCTTCCAGAGGACCCGGGTTCAATTCCCAGCACCCACATGGCAGCTAACAACTGTCTGTAGTTCCAGTTCCAGGCAAACACCAAGGCAAATAAATAAATAAATAAAGTTTTTAAAAAAAAAAAAAAAAAAAAAAAAAAAAAAAAAAAAAAAAAAAAAAAAAAAAAAAAAAAAAAAAAAAAAAAAAAAAAAAAAAAAAAAAAAAAAAAAAAAAAAAAAAAAA
>PVIH01016240.1:0-46405 GCA_004025045.1 Sigmodon hispidus | reverse complement strand
GTCAGCATTAAGTGCATATTGAATCCATTCGTCTAAGGGTTCACCCCTGATCTTTGATGGCATGATCAATTTTTTACATGTCATATTAGCATTATCAAAGGCCAAAGAGAGTATCAATTGTTTCCTAACTGCTGAATCTGATACTGCTCTATGTACAGCCTGAGTCAACCTCTGTAAAAAGTCTGTATAAGGCTCCATTTGACCTTGTTTAATCTGGGTATATGACTCAAGTCTTTGTCCTGGGTCCAAAACCTTTTCCCATGCATTTAAGGCGGCATCACGACACAGCAACAGAGCATGGTCATCATAAGTAGCCTGAACTGATAAATCAGCAAACGGGCCTTCCCCAAGGATTTGGTCCTTGGAGATGATAACATTTCCAGTTTCATCTCGAGATTCCAAGGCCTTAGCCTCTTCTCTAAACCAATTCCTCCATTGGAAGTTTTGGCCATCGTTCAACACTGCGTTTTCCAAATTCTTCCAGTCATCAGGAATTACTCGATGCTGTGCTGACCATGAGTTCAAGGATTGCCTCACAAAAGGTGAGTGTACACCATAGTTCACTATGGCTTCCTTTATTGTCTTTAAATCCTTCAAGGGTATAGGTTCATAATTGTATGCCACATTGTCAGAAGCCCTTCCACGTGGTTGTGGTTTTTTGGCCTCTGCGACAACTGGGAACAGAGCTGGAGGGACGGGGGGTAGTCCCCTCATGGTAACCACTCTAGGTAAAGAACCTTCCCTGCAATAGCACCGTTTAAGAGGGGGCTCAGAGTCATCTTGAGCAGGTGTCACCTCAAAATCCTTTCCTAAAATCTCCAAATGAGCCTCATAATCTTGCAGCCTAGTGGTAATGGTCTTTTCCAGTGTTTTAAAGTCTTCTATAAATGATCTCTCCAATAATTTCATAGAATGGAACATTCTCCCAGATTCTACATCCACTCTGTCCCCTATTTTCTGTTCAAATTTCCTAGAGTTTACATCCATTATCCTAAAACGTTCATCCATTGTTTTAAATTTTTCATCTAATCTTCGAAAATTCTCATCAATGTGAGCTCTAAATTCCTCTGTGATCAAAGTAGACCTCTCTTCCATGGAGACAATTAGTTTCTGCAATGTCTTAATACGTTCATCCATGCCAGACAGCTTAGCTTCATACTCTCTAAGCTGAAATCACTTAAAATAATTAGGTAAGAAATATATTATCACAAAGAAAAACGAAAGTATTCCTGGATGGAGATAACCTCCAAATGCATAATCCTGGAAATAATCCTCTATCACCATTGTGAAAAAGTGAGTAAAATTGTGAACATTTATCTGATCAGACATTTTAGAAGAAAGAAAAAAAATTTTTGCCTTACTCAGATGTAATGAGGACTTACGGTCAGCAGGTGTCGTAGTGCAGCAGCAATGGTGCTTGAACCAGGGTGGTAAGCCCAGAGGTTCTCTGTCAAATGCCTCCACAAATCCTACCAGGCGTGTGCCCTCAGAACTGGGTCTCAGTAGCTCTCCCACAGGCAGATTCCCTCCTGGCTGCTGTGCCGAACACTGTGCAGGCAGATGGGATCCGAAGCATGCAGCGGGCGCAAAATCCGGTGGGGCTCCGCCGCGCGCGCGGGCGCGGAATTCAGGGGGTTCGGGGAATTTGCCCCGCGTTAAGGGCGCCAAATATCGCGGAATAAACCCGCCACCAATTGCTATGTTTTAAATAAGATTTATTTTGTTAGAATCATGAGCAAAAGAGCCAGCCACTGCCGTACGGAGTCGCCGCGCGCTGGAGCCGGAAGCAATGCCTCTCCCGTTTTCCGGGATTTCCGCTACATATTCTATTTGCTTATAGCTTTAAAAATATACAGAATTCAAGTAATAATTATATGGAAATATTTATGAGAATTAATAAGAATTGCTGTAGGCAGTATGCTAAAGTGTCAGAATACTTATCCTCCCTGACCTGATTCCTAGTATGTTATAGTATAACAGAAAAGAAAACACCCCAAAATGGGCAAAAAAAACTTACAAAATGATACATCAACCTGGAAAATGATAAAAAAGTAAATGCAACCCTTTCTCGTGTCTCAGATGTCACATTCAGGATTACTCTGATTAATTGGGTGTGCTTTGATCAAGGAAGTAACTGTTTATGATCTGGCTAGACTCTAGACCTTAGCACAATTAATATCAAAATGAAAGTACCATTCACACCTTGGAATCCAGCAAGTAGCCAGCAACATTTGCCAAAATGAGTGCAATGATTATTCCATCAAAATCCATAGTTCTGATAATGATTATAAATATTCTAACTTTGTTTTTTGTCTTGTATAGTTCTGTCCTGATTATAAATATTCTAACTTTGTTTTTTGTCTTGTATAGTTCTGTCCTGTAACTGTTCTGTTCCTACTGAGAAATGTCAACACAGGGTATGGATTTTAGCTGAAAAATTTGCCCTGTTAAATGCTCAAACTGCACTCACATCAGAACTGGCTAAGATTTTCTATTGGCTTAAGCTCGCATTCCAGCCATCATGTTTTGTGACTACCTCACTACAATAAGCCATCTCATACTGGTGAAAAAAATTGCGGCTGTCTGCAGAGTCCCAGCACACTCTGGAGCAGGGGTGGATAAACTCTGCCTGTCACCATACCCGCAGCTCCTGCTGAGGGAAGTTGCACGGCTAACCACCGCCACCTCGAACTGAGCAAGCCAACATCTGCAGGGATGTCTGAAGGACAGACTCAGACCCCGCCCAGAGGTGAGGAGGGTCACCAGGCCCAAGCGCCTATATACCAGCCTGGGAGGAAGAGTTGAGCTCCCATAGCTTTCTTTTCCACTCCTGGACCAAGTGCTGTCTGCAGAGTCCCAGGGCACTCTGGAGCAGGGGCAGATAATCTCTGCTGGTCACCATACCCACAGCTCCTGCTCAGGGAATTTGCATGGCTACACACCACCAACTTGAACTGGGCAAGCCAACAACTGCAGGGGTCTCTGAAGGACAGAATCAGACCCTGACCAGAGAGGTGACAAGAGGCACACAAACCCAAGTGCCACAACTGACCAGGAGCCATGTAATGATGAACCACTGAAGCCATGGGCAAACATAAGTGCAAGAAATTACATAATAATACAAAGGACAACATGGTAACTCCAGAAGAGAGTGGCGATCTTACAAATACAAGATCTGAACTGAGCAATGAAGAGGAAACAGAAAGAAGCAACACCAAAACTTCCTTTTTGATGATCATCGAAGCTCTAAAAGAAGACATGAAAAAAACCCTTAAAGAAATAGAAGAAAATACAAACAAAAAATTGGAAGAGATGAACAAATCTATGAAACAAACATGCCAGGAAATAAAAGTTGAAATAAAAGCTGAAATAGAAGCAATAAAAAGGTACAAAATGAGGCAAAGATGGAAATAGAAAACCTGAAGAAAAAAGCTGGAACCACAAATACAAGCATAACAAACAGAGTTCAAGAGATGGAAGACAGAATCTCTGAAGTGGAAGACTCAGAAGCTCAAATAGATATATCAGTCAAAGAAAATAGTAAAACTAAAAAAGCCATAACTTAAAATGTTCAGGAAATCTGGGACACCATGAAAAGACCTAATTTGAGAAAAATAGGAATAGAAGAAGGAAAAGAATACCAGCTCAAAGGCACAGATAATGTTTTCAATAAAATCATAGAAGAAAACTTTCCTAACCAATAAATGCCTATAAAGATACAAGAAGCTTACAGAACACCAAATAGGTATGATCCCCCCAAAAAAAAGACAGTGTGCCACATTATAATCAAGCTACAAAACATACAGAACAAAGAAAAAATTTTAAGAGCTGTAAAAGAAAAGGGCCAACTCACATATAAAGGCAGACCCATTAGAATAACGCCTGAGTATTCAATGGAAACGATGAAAGCTAGAAGGGCTTGGTCAGAAGTTATACAGACACTAAAACAGCATGGATGCCAAACTAGAATACTATACCCTGCAAAATTACCAATCACCATAGATGGAGTAAACAAGGTATTTCAGGACAAAGCCAGACTGAAAGAATATCTATCAACTAATCCAGCACTACAGAGAGTATTAGAGGGAAAACACCAACCTAAGGACCTCAGATACACCCAGGAAATCACAAACAATCAATAAGTACACAGAAGAATACCCTAGAGAAAGGAAATACAAACAAGTTGCCACCAAAAATGGCAGGAAATATGAATCAATGGTCACTAATTTCACTTAATATCAATGGTCTCAACTCTCCTATAAAACGTCACACACTAACAAGATGGATACAACAACAGAAGCCATCCTTCTGTTGCCTACAAGAAACACACCTCAACTGCAAAGACAGACACAGGCTTAGAATAAAGGGTTGGGAAAAGATTTTCCAGTCATATGATCCTAAGAAACAAGCAGGGGTTGCAATCCTAATATCTAACAAAGTAGACTTTAAGCTAAAAGCAATTAAAAGGGACCGAGATGGTCACTACTTATTCATCAAAGGAAAAATTGGTCAAGAGGAGATTTCAATCTTAAATATTTATGCTTCTAATATAGGAGCACCTATAAATGTAAAAGAAACACTGCTCAAGCTCAAATCCCACATCAATTCTTACACCCTAATAGTGGGAGACTTCAATACCCCACTTTCAACCATGGATAGATCAACCAGACAGAGCCTCAACAGAGAAATAAGGAGCCTAAATGAGGTTATGATGCAAATGGATTTCATAGATATCTACAGATCCTTCCACCCAAAGGCAAAGGAATATACATATTTCTCAGCTCCTCATGGAACTTTCTCCAAAATTGACCACATAATTGGTCATAAAGCAAATATCAGCAGATTCAAAAAAAATGGAAATAATCCCTTGTAACATATTGGACCACCTGGGCCTAAAGTTAGAGTTCAACAACATCAAAAACCAAAGAAAGCCTACCAACTCATGGAAACTAAACATCAATCAGCTGAACCATCTCTGGGTCAAGGAAGAAATTAAGAAAGAAATCAAAGTCTTCCTAGAACTCAATGAAAATGAATCTACAACATATTCAAACTTGTGGGACACAATGAAAGCAGTCTTAAAAGGAAAACTCATAGCGCTAGATGCCTACATGAAAAAACTAGAGAAATCTCACACTTGAGACCTAACAGCACAGCTGAAAGCCTTAGAACAATTAGAAGCAAACTCACCTAGAAGGAGTAGACGGCAGGAAATAATCAAACTCAGAGTTGAAATCAATACAATTGAAACAAAAACAACAATACAAAGAATCAATGAATCTAAGAGTTGGTTCTTTGAGAAAGTTAACAATATAGATAAGCCCTTAGCCAAACTAATCAAAAAACAGAGAGAGAGTGTGTCCAAATCAACAAAATCAGAAATGAAAAGGGGGACATAACAACAGACAGCCAGGAAATACAGAGAATTATCAAGTCATATTTTGAAAATCTGTATTCCACAAAAATGGAAAACCTAGAAGAAATGGACAGCTTTCTGGATAGGTACCATCTACCAAAATTAAATGAAGACCAGATTAATTACCTAAACAGGCCTATAACCCTTAAGGAAATTGAAGCTGTCATTAAAAACCTCCCCAAAAGTAAAAGCCCTGATCCAGATGGTTTCAGTGCCGAATTCTACCAGACATTCAAAGAAGAATTACTACCGTTACTTCTCAAACTATTTCACACAGTAGAAACTGAAGGAATATTGCCAAATTCCTTTTATGAGGCCACAATCACCCTAATACCCAAGCCAATCAAAGACACAACAAAGAAGGAGAATTACAGACCAATTTCCCTCATGAATATTGATGTGAAAATTCTCAACAAAATTTTGGCAAACTGTATACACCAATCATAAAAGATATCATCCACCATGACCAAGTAGACTTCATTCCAGAAATGCAGGGTTGGTTTAACATACAAAAAACTGTAAATGTTATCCATCATATAAACAAACTTAAGGAACAAAACCACATGATCTTATCCTTAGATGCAGAAAAAGCCTTTGACAAAATCCAACACTCCAATATGATTAAAGCCCTGGAGAGATCAGGAATACAGGGAGAATACTTACATATAATTAAGGTGATTTACAAGAAGCCGACAGCCAGTATCAAACTTAATGGAGAAAAACTCAAATCAATCCCACTAAAGTCAGGAACTAGACAAGGATGTCCTCTCTCCCCTTATCTATTCAATATAGTTCTCGAAGTTTTAGCTAAAGCAATAAGGGAACGAAAAGAGATTAAGGGCATACAAATTGGAAAAGAAGAAGGGAACCTATCTCTCTTTGCAGATGATATGATTGTATACATAAGTGACTCACAAAATTCTTCCAAAGAACTGCTACAGCTGATAAACACCTTCAGCAATGTAGCAGGATACAAGATAAAGTCAAAGAAATCAGTAACCCTTCTATACACTAAAGAGAGAAGAGCTGAAAAAGAAATAAGGGAAACATTACCCTTCATATTAGCTGCAAATAGTATTAAATACCTTGGAATAACTATACCCAAAGAAGTAACAGACATATTTGACAAAAATTTTAAATCATTGAAGAAAGAAATTGAAGAGGATGTCAGAAAATGGAAAGCTCTCCCATGTTCCTGGACTGGTAGGATCAACATAGTAAAAATGGCAATTCTACCAAAGGCTATCTACAGATTCAATGCACTGCCTATCAAAATCCCAACACAATATTTTTTGGACCTTGAAAGAACAATACTCAATTTCATTTGGAACAACAGGAAAGCCAGTATTGCCAAAATAATTTTACTCAACAAAAGAACCTCAGGAGGTATCACCATCCCTGACGTCAAGCTATACTATAGAGCTACAGTAATAAAAACAGCCTGGTACTGGCATAAAAACAGACTTGTGGACCAATGGAATAGAATTGAGGATCCAGACATTAACCCAAAAACCTATGAACACCTGATCCTTGACAAAGAGGCCCAAAACATTCAATAGACAAAAGATAGTATATTTAACAAATGGTGTTGGCATAGCTCGATGGAAGTGTGTAGAAAAATGCAAATAGATCAGAGCCTGTCACCCTGCACAAAACTCAAATCCAAGTGGATCAAAGACCTCAACTTAAACCCAACTACTTTGAACTTGATAGAAAAGAAAGTGGGAAATACACTTCTACAAATTGGCACAGGCCACCACTTCCTAAATATAGCACCAGTGGCACAGGCACTAAGACCAACAATCCATAAGTGTGATCTCCAGAAGCTAAGAAGCTTCTGCAAAGCCAAGGACACTGTCAATAGGACAAAGCTCCAGCCTACAGAATGGGAAAAGATTTTCACCAACCCTACAAGTGATAGAGGACTTATCTCTAAGGTATATAAAGAGCTCAAGAATTTAGAGCCCAAAACCTTGAATAACCCTATCAAAAAATGGGGTACAGATCTAAAAAGGGAATTCTCAGCAGAGGAACTACAAATGGCTGAAAGACACCTGAAAAAGTGCTCTTCATCTTTAGCCATCAGAGAAATGCAAATCAAAACAACTTTGAGATACCACCTAACACCTGTTAGATTGGCTAAGATAAAAGGCACAGATGACAGCCTATGTTGGAGAGGATGTGGAACAAGGGGAACACTCCTTCATTGTTGGTGGGAGTGTAAGCTTGTTCGGCCACTTTGGAATGCAATATGGAGGTTTCTCAGAAAAGTGAGAATCAATCTCCCCAAGGACCCGACAATACCACTTCTGGGTGTATACCCTAAAGAGGCACATTCACACTCCAATGTTATTAGCTCAACTATGTTCATAGCAGCATTATTTGTAATAGCAAAAACCTGGAAACAACCTAGATGTCCCTCAACTGAAGATTGGATTAACAAACTGTGGTACATCTACACAATGGAATACTACTCAGCAGTAAGAAAAAATGATATCCTAAAATTAGCAGGCAAATGGATGGATTTGGAGAATATCCTCCTGAGCGAGGTATCACAATCTCAGAGAGATAAGCAGGGGCTGTACTCACTCACTAGTGGTCTCTAAACAAACAAACAAGAAAAAAAGCCAAACATCCCCAAGAGGCAAACCACAACCACTGAACAGCTTGGGATCAGAAACACCCTGGACTGACCCTTCAAACCCCACTCCAACTATAGAAACACCAGACTCACTCTTGAGGGAGGGGGGACAAAAATGGATTTGGCCAGGAGTGGAGACTGATCCAAGCATTATTGGGTCAGTGGGATCATAGGACTGTCTGCTCCCTGCCCAGGGAGGGAATGGGAAGTTGCAGAGAATAAAAATGACAAGATGTGGTGGGAGGGGGAAGGGACCTTGAAAAAAGAAAAAAAAAAGATTAAAAAAAAGCTGCAAAGAAAATAAAATTGCTTAAGGGTTGTAAGATATAAAGACCACCATAATTATAAGAAGAACCAAGAAAAATCAAAAACATAATTTGGAGAAAATATAATCTAAAAAAACCAAGAGACAGAACAAGCAAAGCTGATGTAAAGTCTCTGATTTTATTTTAGGTTTTAAAACCATTTAGACACAGCTCAGACTGGTTTCTGACCAATGCTAACTTCCCTATTCACAGAGCTTTGTGGAACCATATTTCAAAGAAGAAAGATTATTGTATTTCTACCTAAATATGGCTATTGGGCAATAAAGCAGTGAATGGTATAATTAAATAGTAAAATTCTTTCTGTTTAATTGAATATTAAGTACTACAGAAAATATGTTCCTTTTTCCTTATAAACTTTTTTGTAATATCTGTAAAGGGTCAAATCGTGTTTTTAATGGAAGGCATTCAATTATGACAATACACTGTTTATTTACAATTAAGATAGCTCTTTAATAGTTGAAAGTTAAATATTTACTGTAATTTAATGAAGTGACCAAAATGTGTACTGTTCTTAATTTTTCTCATTTAAAAATAAACAGGCAAATGGTTATTACAATGTCAATGGAGCATAAAGACTAAACTCATGTCATCAGCTCCATTCACATAATGATCATACACATATTGTTTCCATAACCATTACACACCTACATTTTCTTGATGAAGCAATGCCTATCTTTGATGTTTTTGGACTCAAGGCCAATCACAAACAATCAGATATTTTTTTAATTGTTTTTGTATCCGACTTTTTTGGACTGTCAACAAGCTTTAAAATGAAGACACAGAGATTTATTATCAATTATGAATGATCAGCCTTAACTTGTACTTGTCTTACTAGCTACTATAACTTCATTTAACCTACTTCTCTTCACCTACATTTTGCCTTTCTTTTATGCCATATGTCTTACTTTTCCTTCTTTTCCACTGATTATTGGCTTGCTTTGGACATTTTTTCTCTCTTTTTCTCCATTGTTCTCTTCTACCCAGAGCCTAGATTCCTTCTCTTCCTTATTGTGTCTGACAGCCAGTCCCAGCTATCCATCCTATGTCTAACTATTGGCTGGTCAGCTTTTGTTAGACCAATCAAGTGCCTTAGGCAGGCAAAGCAACACGTCCTTACATTGTTAAGCAAGTTTCACATATATTTACATAGTCGAAGGAATATTTCACAACAGCTCTTTAGTTAACCCTAACGTTTCCCATTTGTGCAATATTTTCTCTGTCTAGATCAACTCTTTGAGGCAAACCTGGTTGCCACTTTTGTACCCTTTCATAGTTTCAAGTATGGTCTAAAGAGTGCTTGTCTATCAGGAATACACAAAGCACACAGGTGCCTTGCAAATCAGGATGAAAAAATGTCAAATCAATGATAAAATCAATCTACCTTTGCATATAATAGCAGTCACTGAAGTTGATAAAGGTCAGGCTTTTTCCAACAGGAGACAGAGGTTTCAAGAGTCATCTTCTAAAATCCTAAGAACAACTTTCTCATCACAAAACCAAATAGCCACAAGAGTCCAAGTTTCATAAATTTACCTAGGGATACCAAGATTGATAAATTATCTCAGCTAGCAGCTGTTGAACATTAAATGTTCAAGGTGAAATTGTCTCAGCCATTAAAGAAAATATAGCCTCCATCTGTGCTGAAGAGAAATAAGTGGATGCAACATGAATGGAAGTTAATGACATGAAATCAGATAGGTCTTTAAGAACAAAGAAAGGAAAAGTAAGACCTGAAAAGCAACTGTAATAATACTCTTAGTGCTGTTTAAATTTGAAAATGTGGCTAAAGATATGGTTTGGTGATTAAGAGGCCATTCTTTTATTGTGGAAGACTAGAGATCAGTTCCCAGCATCAAAGTCAGGGAGCTCATAGAACTTGTAACCCCACACCCCTTAAATCTGTCTCATCTCCTCTGGTACCCAAATATATATGCACATATCTCCCACTCCACATAACATATGTATCATTAAAAAAAATTATGAAACTTTTTTTAAAAAGAAAGGTAGAGTTAATTAAGACTTCTCATAAAGAGCAACTGGGCTTGCTTTAAAATTTGTATACTTTATATTATTATCAAAGTTATATTTTTTATTGAATGGTAAAAAGTAGAGACTGTGACTGGGGCTCAGTGTAGAGAACATTTCTAACAAGTACAAATAACTGTATGTGATATGTTGAACTAGGAACAGGAGGAAGAAGAAAGGGGGAAAATATGGAAGAATGGGTGAGGGGAACAAAGAAAAGGAGAAAGGAAAGAAAGGGTAGGGATGAGGAAAGATGGGAAAAGAAGAAGGGAATAGAACCATCCTTTCTTCAGTTTTTTATTAAGTATAGGTATAAACAATCTCTCCCACACAATCTGAAGTTGAACTCAGCTGTAACACACCATGGTGAATATCCACAATGGTAGTGCTTAGAATGTAAAGGCAGAAGGTTATGAATTTAATGTCAGCCTGATCTACATAGCCCCAGACCATCTCTCAAAACAACAAAACAGCAAAGGTAACACGGCTGTTGCTAAATAAATAAGAAAGCAATAACTAAGCAATAGATAGGGATAAAACTTATTTTTTTAATTTATTTTTGAATAAAGCCTCATTTTTTATCCATGTATCTCCTTATTCAAACTCCTTCCCCCCTCCAGCCCCTCCCAGTCACTGTCTCTTCTCCCTATCTCCTTATCTCCTCCTCAGCAAGGGCAGAAGGTCCCAAAGTCCCAATGTTCAGCATCCACTACAGGCAAGTCCGATTTCTTCATCCTAATATCAAGACTGGGTTAGGTGTTTGTCTGGAAGGAACGGGCTCCAAAGTGCTGGTCCAAGGTGTTTCAGATCGCAAGCTGTTCAGTGGTTGTGGTTTGCAGCTTGGATGTGCTTTGCTCGTGAAAATTTTCTATATTAAATCTGCATATAAAATGTATGGTCATAAAAATCTTGGAATTCATTTGCTGAATATGAACAGTAGTGATGATACAGAATATGTAATATTAACATAATTTATATGTTCTTCCCAAATAACTTTATTTGGGGGCATTAATAAATAAAATATGTAAATGAGTTACTCTAAAAATTATAGCTCTTCAGTGGTATTATGGCTTTTATGTTTTATTTCACTTGTTTTTTATTCACTTTGCCATTATTAATCAATCAATTATTTTTTTTCCTACACAATCACATTTTTCTTCCCTCTCTTTTCTTCTCCCAGTCTCTCCCATTAGACTTTCTTCCCATCTACTCCTCCTCCTTTCTCTTCAGAAAAGTTTGAGCCTCTAGCATATATCAGCTAGCCATGGAATATCAAGTTGCAGTAAGATTATGCATCTACTAAGGCTGGAGGAAGCACTCAAAGAGGAAGAAAGGTTCCTCAAAGTGGTTAACAAATTTAGAGACAGTCTGATCTCCCACTATAAGAAGTTCCATAAGAAGACCAAGCTACACAACTGTAACATATGTACAGGGGGACTATCTCAGTTCACTGTAAGATTTTCAGTTTGTTTATTAGTCACTGTAGGAATCTATGAGCCCAGGGTTAGTTGACTGTATTGGAACTTCTTGTGGTGTCTTTTAATTCTTTGGCTCCTACAATTCCTAGTAATCTCTGGGCTTAGTCTAATGTTTAGCTGAAGGTCATTGTATCTGTTTACATCAGTTGCTGTGTGAAGCCTCTCTAATGACAATTGGACCTTATGTTTTCTACTTTTAGCATTTACTCACTGACAGTGCATTTAATCTAGATATTTATTATAACTTTTAATGATTAAATAATATATATACTCTTTAGTTTATTAATAGAATATATTCATGATCAGATTTTGTAAAGAAAAATGTATTTTATACTTATGTATAAAACATAACTTATTTTTGTTAGTTCACTACTCAAGTTGATTATTGTATTTGTTTTTGTTTTGCTTATATTAACATTTTATATAAATATGAAGTACAATTTACTTTATAGTACTCTTTAAATCATTTCAAGCTTCTTTAGAACATTTTTTTCTCTCCTGGAATTAAGAGATTATTTTTTCTGGAATCATTTTGAATGACTATAGCACAAGAACATGAGTTAACCTACCCCAAATTCCATGTTTAAATATAGTAGCAATTTTATAAAAAACAAAAATATTATAAATAAAGACGATTTTAAAATACATTGATGAGTATGGAAAAGAGGCAGTTACTACAACATGGGAGAAGCTCTTCTAGAGGCTAAAGATGCTGTGTGATGGCATTGTTAGCTTTTGGTTTAGATAGAGCTAGTGGTCTGCTTACTTAGTAGATTCCAAAGGTTTCTATCTCTTAGTCATGAAGATTTCTTTCTTAGCTTCCCAAAATAAAATAGATATTTTATCTTTTTCTCTGTACAGAATACATTTTTAAAATACAATAATAGAAGAAATAGGAGAAAGTTTTACTAGCAATGAACTTTTGTATACAATTCCAAAAGTATAGACAACAAAAGACAAAAAGAAAACAAATAGATACTGAGTTCAATGCCTTTCTATACCTATAATGAAACAATCAATTGAACAGGTAACCTTCTGAATGGGATAAAAATTATGAAAACTGGTAAGGGCATTATATCCACAGTAAAATGGGAATCTAGTGGATTGTGGAATGCTATTTATAGTGCAAGAGTTGTCTAATAAGAACTTTAAACCACTAATACTTTTGCTGTTTTTCATCTCTATATTTATGATTTAAAACAACCAACCTTTCTATCCAGCTATTTCTCTATTCCTAATTATCCCTTCAGTATAGGGCATGGTCTTCTCTTGTAAAATGGGCCTCAAGTTAGATCATTACTTGTTTGGTTACTCCCAAAAGTTCTGTTCCAACATTACCCCAGTACAAGTTATAGTACAAATTGCAGATTACAGGATTTTTGTTAATCAGATGGTTTCCCATTCTCACTACTAAAAGCTTTGCCTGGTTAAAAAAATAGACACTTCAGGCTCTGTATCCCACATAACTAGGAGTTTATGCTATGGCCAACCTCATAGATTCCAAGAAGTTTCCATTGCACTTGGTTTCCACATTATCACCCAAATTTTTCCAAATTCCAGTCACCTCTTTCTATACCTTCGATTGAATCAAACATACTGACAAATAAATGGGAGAGAAAAAAATGAAACAAAGCTAATGAAATAATTACTAATGATATTCTGCTATGCTCATAGTTTGGGTCCTAGCCTATTTGATATCAGAAATAACTTATCCAAAAATTGGGGCAAGGGAGAGTCAGAAAACAACAGCTAAACATTAGGCAGAGCTAGAACTGCAAACTGCATAAGAGGTAAAGGAATGACTCTAGGAGCTAGAGGAGTCAAGGACACCACAAAAAATTCACTGAATTAACTAAGCAGGGCTCATAAAGACTGAACTGACAAACACAGAGACTTCATGAGTCTACTCTAGGTCCTTTACATACATGGTATGGCTATTTGTCTTGGGGTGGTTGCTTAACAATGGGAGATAGATTTTTCTCTGATATTTTCTGCTCTTAGAATCCTTTGGCTTTCCTGGATTGCCTCTTTCAGCATTGATATGAGGAATTCTGAATATTTTTTTGGTATTTTGTTATGATGTATTCAGTAAATATTCCTGGAGGGGGGTACCCTTCTCTGACGAAAAACAAGGAAGTACTGTATCTGGGGCAAGGCTTGAGGGGTATGTATGGGAGAACCTGGGAAAAGTGTAGAAAGCAGAATGAAGAAAAATTATAGTTAAGATGTGTTGTGCTATAGAAGAAGAAAACAACAAATCTATTTTTCTGATAGCTGTTCAAGAAAATAAATATAGGTTAAAACCTTCAAACAAAATATATTAATATAAGGAAGAAAACCATAATTGTATTTCCTTATGCAAACAAAATATGTAAAATTCATGCAATACACACAATTATTATAGAAAGATCACAGCAATTAACAATACAATATAAATTAGATAAACTCCAGTTTTTCAGTCAGTTTAAATACAATTTCATTTCTAATTGCATGTGGAAGAGCTCTTTCATAAGAGATGAGTTACTCTTTTCCTAGATGGCAAGTCAAGCCAGCCGCCAGGTCTGGGTACCAGCGTAGAACACCTGTCCCTCAACCCCATCCCAGCTCCTGATGCAGGCAAGCAAGAAGGACCCCCTTCAGGCAAGCTTGACTATCACTGCAGCTTATCAGATCCTCTAGTATTCAAGACACATAAATTTTTCCAAATGCACTCTTCCTCCCTAGCCTGAGTATCTTGCTGAGATAGAGTCTGGGAAGTTACATCACAAAAGATAGATTATACTCTTGAGTCAGCCCAACCTCCAGATCTGGGCAATGGGGAAAAATTTGCATCCCTCAACCCCACTGTAGCCCCAGCTACACACAAGCAAAAAGGGACCATGCTTGTAAACCTGAATACCACCACCCCTCATTGGTCTCTATAACTTATAATCCCCACTCTATCCCCAAAACCCATCAATTTTCTGGAGAACTCACTGCTCTCTGAGACACAGATTCAACTGGCTTAATTTTTGCCAGGAACTCCAATTGCACCCAGAGCACCTATTGGACTAAGAACAGCTGTCAGAAACAGAGACAATGCTTGCACTGATTGGAAGAAAATATTGGTTGACTCTAGTGCAAAAAAAAAAAAAAAAACCCAGCAACATAATGAACAATATGGCATCTCCAGAACCTAGTGGTTCTACAATAGCAAGATCTGAACATTATAATATAGAAGAAGCAGAAATAACAAATTTAAAAATAACTTCATGCAGATGCTAAAGCTTTCAAAGAGGAAGTTAAAAAGGAAATAAAAACTCCCTTATATATAAAGTAATGCATATTCAAAATAATGGAAAGACATCAATAAATTCCCTAGAGAAAACCAAAAAAATGAAATCAAGCAGATAAAGAAAACAGTACTAGATGTGAAAATTGAAATAGAAGTCATAAAGAAGACACAAACCACAGTAATGCTGAAAATAGAAAAACTGTATAAATAAACAGGAACTACAGATGTTAGCATAACCAACACAATAGAACAGATAGAAGAAAGAATATCTGTTGTGAAAGATAAAATTTAAAAAAATAGATTTATCAGTCAAAGATTACACTAAAATCAAAAATATCATAACACAAAATTTCCAGAAAATCTCAAAAATCATGAAAAGACCAAATAATTATAAAAAAGAAGGAGAAGAAAAAAAAACTCAAAAGTAGAGAAAATATTTTAACAAAATTATGGAAGAAAATATTTCTAACCTAATGTAGAAAATGCCATAAAGAGAAAAGAAGCCTATAGAACACAAACTAGACTAGTCCATCCAATAAAAACTTTGCTTTCCATATAATAATCAAAAAAGTAAACATACAAAATAAGGAAAGAATATTAAGAGCAGCAAAGGATAGAGGCCAAGTAACTTATAAAAGCAAACCCATCTCAATAACAACCATATCATGACTATGAAGGTCAGAAGGTCCTAAAGGGAAGCTATGAAAAAAATAAGAAACCACAGATGCCAGCCCAGACTACTATACTCACCAAAACTCTCATTCACCATAGATGGAGTAAACAAAATATTTTATGACAAAACTATATTTAAACAATACTTATCTACAAATCCAGCCCAAGAGAAACCACTAAAAGGAAAATTCAAACCAAAGAAAATTAGATGCACTCAAACCAAAGAAAGTTAGATGCACTCACAGACCAATAAATCAACTAGCAATAGATAATTCCACAGCAGTATATCTTAAAAGGAAAACCACACACACACACACATACACATACATGCACACACACACACACAGTCCTAGAAATAAAAGGAATTAACAATCATTTATCAGAAATGATCAGTAATATCACTTAATATAATGGACTCAATTTCTCTATAAAAATACTTTAACTGAATGGATATAAGAACAGAATCCACCCTTCTGCTGCAAACAAGAAACATACCTCAACTTCAAAGACAGATACTACCTCAGAGTAAAGTTTGGGAAAGGGCTCTTCAATCAAATGGGCCTAAGAAGCAAGCTTGTGCATGATGTAAAAATCACCAAATAATAAAAAAAAATTAAAAATGAAGCAAGCTTGTATATCTATTTTAATATCTAACAAAATAGACCTTAAATTAAAATCAATAAAAAGACATCCCAAAAGTCATTAAATATTCATCTCAGGAAAAGTCAATCAAGATGAAATCTCAATGCTGAACATTTATGCCTGAAGTAAAAGGGCAACCACATAAAAGAACAATTACTAAAGTTTGAATCACTCATCAAACCCCACACACTAAGAGGGGGACACCTCAACACCCTGCTTTCACCAATGGATAGATCTACCAGGCAGAATCATAACAGAAAATAAGTGATCCAACAGAGGTTATGAATTACATGGTCTTAATAGATATATACAGAACTTACCACCCAAACATAAAGAAATTCCTTCTTCTTAGCGCTGCATAAAACTTTGTCTAAAATTCACCATATATTCAAAAATAAAGCAAATATAAATAAATACAGAAAATGGACATAAGCCCTTGTATCCTATAAGACCATTGTGGCCTAAAGTTAGAGCTCAATAACAACACAAAATACAGAAGGCCTATTTTCAATTTAAAAAGTTAAAAAATGATGGAAATGAACAAGGGACTAGAATTTGTCTTTCTTTCATTAGCATTTATTCTCTTTTAAACATTGTTCTCAATTTATATTTTATTATTGAAAATCTTTCAATTATAATAATTATTTGTGTGAGATATCATGTCTGCCTGTCATACAGAATGCCTGAACACAGTTTTGCTTCCCTCCACTTCTCACAGCTCCTCTCCTCCCCATCTCCCTCAGAGTCAACACTCCTCTATTTCTTTTTCAGAAAAGAGCAAGCCTCCAAAAAAGACAGATCAACAGGACAAAACAATATACAAGACAAGGAAAAAGCTCCTTATCAAAGGTAAGCAAGGCAATTCAACAGGAGGAAATGAATTCTAAGAGCAGGAAAAGGAGTCAGAAACACACTCACCCATATTGTTAGGAGTCCCGTAAAAACACCAAGCTAATGTTAGATCCTAGTTAGCAGCAGAAATTCCATTTTGTCCCAGTCTGCCATTCTGCCATGACCTGTTATCTCCAATGTCCTGAGCCTGGGCTAAAGCCCATCCCCAATAACCCCTCTCACAAGTGTAAACCACAAGCTTTAATGATTGTTTGGCCCAGAGACTTTCTGAGATTTGGTTTAGAGCCTGAATGTTGTTGAATCCCTGATTAGTTTTTCTAAATAAAATTTTGGTTTGCTTAGCAAAAAAAAGTACAAAACGCCTACAAATCCATGGAACCTGTACAACTCTCAACTGAAATTTCTCTGAGTCAATGAAGACATAAAGATGGTTATTAAAGACTTCTCAGAATTCAGTAAAAATTAATTTACAACATACTTAAACTTATGGAACTGTTAAAAGCAGCACTAAGAAGAAAGTTTCTAGCACTAAGTGCATACAAAAAATTTTTTTGGGAGAAATCTTACACAAGCCACTTAAAAAATACCTGAAAATTCAAAAATTAAAAGAAATAAACTCATGTGGGTGAAATAAAACACATAAAATAATCAAATTCAGGACCAAAATTATTAAGATTGAAACAAAAAGAATAAAAAATAATAAAACAAAGAGTTGGTTCACTGAGAAAAACAAGAAAGATATACCCTTATTAAAACTATCCAAAAGGCAGAGAAAAAAATTTCAAAGTAACACAATTAGAAGTAATAAGGAGACATAACAAAAGACACATAGAGGAAATCTAGAGAATCATAAGGTCAAAATCTTGTACTCTACAAAATTGAAAAAACTAAAAGAAATTCATAGTTTTCTGGATAGGTACCACATAGCAAAATTAAAACAAGACCAGATGAACAACTTAAATAGACCTATATCCCCTAAGGAAATAGAAGCAGTTATTAAGAGTCTCCCAAGTAAATAAAATCCCAAGGTTACTAAATACTGAAGGAAAATTGCCAAAGTTTTTCAGTGATTACAGGCACACTGATACCCACACCACATAAGGAAGAAAACAGACAAAATTTCCTTATGAACATTGATGCAAACAAAATACTAAATAAAATACTGACAAATTGAATCCAAAAACAGAACAAAAGAAGTCATCCACCATGACCAAGTAGGCTTTATTCCAGAGATACAGGGATTGTTAAACATAAAAAAAAGTTAGTGCCATCTATCATAAAAAATCTGAAAGAATAGAAATATTATGATCATAATAAAATTCAAATGTCCTTCATAATAAAGGTCTTAGAACAGGGATACAAGGAACATACCTAACAAAAAAATATATATATATATATATATATATATATATATACAGCGAGCCAACAGCCAACATCAAACTTAATGGAAAAAACCTTAAAGTCCTTCCTCTAATATTAGAAACAAGAAAAGGTTATCCACTATGTCAATACCTATTCAATATAGTGCTGGAAGTTTTAGCTAGAGCAATAAGACCACAAAAAGTGGTCAAGCGGGTGAAAATTAGAAAAAAATATGTCAAACTTTTGCCATTTACAAATGATATGATATTATTGATTATTAACCCCCTCAAAAAACTATAAGAGAATTCCTACAGCTTATAAACACCTTCAGCAATGTGGCAAATTATAAGATTAACTAAAAAAAATCAATAGTCCTCCAATAGATAAAGGCTAAAGGAAGTCAGGGAAGCATCATCCTCTACAATAACTACAAATAACTTCATATATCTTAAGGTAATTCTAACCAAAGGAGTAAAAGGCCTGTATGACAAGAACTTTGAATCATTGTGGAAAGAAATTGAAGAAGATATCAGAAAATTGAAAGTTCTCTCAAGCTTTTAGATAGGTGGAATCATCATAGCAAATACTGCAATCTTACCAAAAGCAACCTACAGATTCAATTCAATCCTCATTAAATTCCCAACACAATTCTTCACAGACTTCCAAACAATTTTATTCAACTTCATATGAAAATACAAAACTTGAAGGACTGCTGAAAACTTTCCTATTCAATAATAATACAAATATATAAATAACTGACTTGAAGTTCTGCTACAGAGCTATAGAGCTAAAGTAATAAAAACAGCTTGGTATTGGCATAAAGGCCTGCATGTGAATTGATGAAATCAAATTAAAGACCCTGACATTCATCCAAATATATATATTTAATGTATAAAAATGTAATTTTCATAAATGGTGCTGGCATAAGTGTCTGGTGGCATGTAGAAAAATACAAGTATATCCCTATATATTATCCTTCATGAAACTTAAATCCAAGTGACTTAAAAACCTCAACATAAACCCTGAAACACTGAACCTGAAATAAAACCTATTGGGAAATAGTATTGAATGAATTGGCCCAGTAGACCACTTCCTAAATATAACACCAGTAGCACAGAAACTGAGAGCAACAATTAAAAAATAAAACCTCCTAAAACTGAGAATATTTTGTAAGGCAAATGACACAGTCACTGTGACAAAACAAGCATACAGAGTGGGAAAAGACTTTTACTAACCCTACATCTGGTTGAGAACTAGTCTCTAAAATAATTAAAGAAATCAAAAACTGGAGTTAAAAAACATCAAGTTTAAAAATGGAATACAAAGCAGAATAGAGAGTTCTCAACAAGAATATTAAGTGGCTGAAAGACACTAAAAAGAATTTATTAGCATCTTTGATGCAAATCAAAAGATTTTATACCTGTCAGAATGGCTAAGATCAAAAACACTGAATACAGCCTATGTTCGAGAAGATGTGGAGTAAGGGAAACATTCATTCACTGCTCGTGGGAATAAAACTTGTACAGTAATTTGAAAAACAGTATGCTGGTTTCTCAGAAAACTGGGAATAAATCTGCTTTACTATCCAGCAATATCATTCTTGTGTATATGCCTAAAGGATGTATATTAATACCACAAGAACAACCACTTTTTCAACTATATTCATAGCATCATTATTTGTAATAGCCAGAACCTGAAAACAAGCTAGATGTCCCTTAACTGCTCAATGGATTTTAAAAAGTGCAACTCATTAGTGTGCATGCCTTGGATGTTTTTCTGTTTCCATTATTTGCTTTGGGTACTTTTCTGTATTGTTTAAATATTAATAAAATTTTTGTGATGTTTACTTTAAAAAAAAGTGTGGTATATTTATACCACAGAGTACTACACAGCAGTAAAAAAATAAAATAAAATAAAAATTTTAAAATGACCTCCTAAAATTTGCAGGAAAATTTATGGAACTAGAATCATTTTGAGTATGGTAACCCAGACCCTTTAAAACATGCATGGTACATACTCACTTATAAATGGATTGTAAACATAAAACAAATAATAACCTGGCTACAATCAACAACCCCTGAGGAGCTAGGTAACAGGAGGAACTTAAGAGAGAAAATCATGGATCCCCTGGAAAGGATAAATAAAGAAATTATCCTTAGTAAACTGAATAAATGACAGGAAGGGGCAATGGAAGAAAACAGGGGGGGATGGAATGGTTGATTTAAAGGAGGGACAGAGAAAGAGAATAACAATATAGATGTTTTGATAGAGAGAAACATTGTTGAGGTAATGAGAATTCTGGTGCTAGGGAAATATCCAAGAACCCACAAAGATGACCTCAGCTAATATTCCAAGTATTACTAAAGAGGGTGATTAAATTGGCCTTCCCCTATAATCAAATTGATGACCAACTTAATTGTCATTATAAAATGTTTATCCAGCAAATGATGAAAGCAAATGCAGAAATCCACAGCTAAGCACTGAGTTTAGCTCTCAGTTTGGCTGATGAAAGGGAGGAGAAATTATATGAGCAGAGGGGTCAAGATCATGATGATAAAACACAGAGAGACAGCTGATCCTAGCTCTTGGGAGCTCACTGCCTTTTTATTTGCTGGGAAGCCTACATAGAACTGAAATAGGCCCTCTAAATGTGAATGACAGTCAAAATTCTTGGACAGTCTCTGGGGCCTCGGGCAGTGAGACCAGAATATGTTGCTAGTGCATGATCTGGCTTCTTGGAGCTCATTTTCTACAGAGATTTCATACAGAGTAACACCTTGCTCAGCCTTCATACTGGGGAGGAGAGGAACAGCTTTGTCCTTCCTCAACTGGATATTTCAGACTGAATTGCCTCATTCTGAGATTCCTTATTCTCACTGAGAAATAGATGGTGGATTGGGTCAGGGAAGCTGGGGGAGAACTGAGAAGAGGAAAGGGAGGGATGACAGTAATGGGTGTGTTTAAAATCTTTTTAAATTTTTTTTAATTATTTCATTTTTATAGAATGAAGTCACATTTTTTTATCCATGTTTGCCTTGTTCAAATTCTCGTCCTTCTCTCGACCCCCCAATCACTCTCTTTTCTCCCCATCACCCATCTCCTACCCAGAAGGGGTAAGAGGTCTCAAGGTGGATTATTTCAGCATCTACTCCAGACAAGACCGATTTCCTCATCCAAATATCAAGATTGGGCCAGGTCTTCCCCTGGTGTGAGAGGGCTCCTAGGTTCCAGTCCAAGGTGATTCAGATCCCTAGCTGTTCAGTGGCTGTGGTTTGCAGTTTGGGTGTTCTTTGCTTTTTGGTTAAAGTACATTGATGAGTAAGTACATCCCCTGCTTATGTTTCTGTCTGTGATACCTCACTCAGGAGGATATTCTCCAAATTCACCCATTTGCCTGCAAATTTTGGGTTATCATTTTTTTTTTACTGCTGAGTAGTATTCCATTGTGTAGATGTACCAGTTTCTTAATCCATTCTTCAGTTGAGGGACATCTAGGGTGTTTCCAGGTTCTTGCTATTACAAATAATGCTGCTATGAACATAGTTGAGCTAATACCTTTGGAGTATGACTGTGCATCTTTAGAGTATACACCCAGAAGTGGTATTGCTGGGTCCTTAGGGAGATTGATTCCTTAAGATTCTGTGAAGATGTATCACTGTTAATCCTTTCTTCATGCCCTTCAGTTGAGGGGCATCTAAGGTGTTTCCAGGTTCTTGCTATTATGAATAATACAGCTATGAACATATTTGAGCTAATGCTTTTGGGGTATATGCCCAATAGTGGTATTGCTGGATCCTTAGGGAGATTGATTCCTTAAGATTCTGTGAAACAATCATATTGCATTCGAGAGTGGCTGAACAAGCAACAATAGAGGAGTGTTCCCCTTGCTCTGCATCCTCTCCAGCATAAGCTATCCTCTGTGTTTTTGATCATAGTCATTCTGACAGGCATAAGGTGGTATCTCAAAGTTGTTTTGATTTGCATTTCTCTGATAGCTAATGATGTTGAGTACTTTTCCAAGTGCCTTTCAGCCATTTGTAATTCTGCTGAGAATTCTCTTTTTCATCCAGAACCCCATTTTTTATTGGGTTATTCAAGGTTTTAGGCTCTAGTTTCTTGAGTTCTCTATATATTTTAGAGATCAGTCCTCTGTCACTTGTAGGGTTGGTGAAAATCTTTTCCCGGGGCTGGAGAGATGGCTCAGAGTTTAAGAGCACTGACTGTTTTTCCAGAGGACCTGAGTTCAATTCCCAGCAAAACCACATGGTGGCTCACAACCATCTATGATGAGGTCTGGTGCCCTCTTCTGTAAAACTGTATGCATAATAAACAAATAAATCTAAAAAAAAAAAAAAAATGAAAAAAAAATCTTTTCCCATTCTGTAGACTCCCATTTTGTCTTATTGTCTGTGTCCTTGGCTTTACAGATGCTTCTCAGTTTCAGGAGGTTTCACTTATTGATTTTTGTTCTTAGTGTCTGTGCTACAGGTGTTATATTTAGAAAGTGGTCACCTGTGCCAATGTGTTGGGATATTTTAAATAAATAAAACTGCATATGTAAAATTAGGACTTTGAAATTTATTTTTAAAAAGATCATTGAGAAAATTATATTTATGGACAAACAGATATATAAATACATTCAATATTTCTGGATTATTAGACTGAATTGGTCCTATAATAATACTTTTTTACTTTGTCTTGGAAATTTTTATACAAAATAATTTGATCATATTATTTCCCCTCCTCATATTCAGCCCAATCTTTTACATCTCTAACCTTTCAAAATTATAATATTGCTATCTCTTAAGAAAACTAAAATCCCCAAAAGCAAGTTGGGAAAAAAAGGGTTTGTGGTAGAATGTTTTCTGTATGATGTAAATAAAGAATTGTTTGGGCCCATCCAAGGCACCGTAGAAGTGGGTAGAGAATCAGAGGCAACCAGGCAGGTACAAAGGTGGGGTTAAGTTAGTCGCCCTCTGACCCCCAAGAAAAACAAACATATAGAGGTACCGGCCAGCCACGGCCTGGGAGCCACGTGGTGGGCAAATCAATAAAAATGGGTTAAATTAAGATAAAAGAACTAGCTAATAATGTACGTAAGGTATGGGCCAAACAGTGTAAAAGATATAAGCATGTGATTTCATTTCTTTGGGAGACAAAAGCCACGGGCGCACAGAACAAGTTCCAAACTGCAGCCACCGTGCGCGCCAGGATACAAACCCCGGGCACAAATCTCCCAGACCCAAAACAGTCCAAAAAAAAAAAAAAACTTAATACAACAAGGGTTTACTTGGCTTATCCTTCTATATTGTTGTTTGTCCTTCAAGGAAGTCATGACAGGCACTAAACAGGATCATGGAGGGGTGCTGCTTACTGGTTTGTTTCCCATAGCTTGCTTAGCCTGCGTTCTTATAGGCACCATCTATAGCCATGTCCTGAAGTAGACTTTTTCTTTTTCTTTACCAACCAACTCCCAAATCATGACACAGAGACTTATTAGTTTTGAATTTTCTCCCTTTGCTTAGAACTCTTTTCTTCCTAGCTCCTATAATTTCACCTGTTTCTATATTTTGCCTTGGGGCTTTTTACCATTTTACTTTATATGTTACTTTCTTGGTGTCTCTATGTCTGGCTGTCTGGCTTCATGCCCTGGGTGTCTCCCTCCTCTTCTCTTCCTCTTGTTGCCTCTGTTTTCAGGAACCAAGATTTCTATTTAATATCTATGGGTGCCAGCCCTGCCTGTCCTCCTTCCTAGCTATTGGCTGTTCAGCTTTTTAATTAGAACAATTAGGTGCCTTAATTGGTCAAGCTAAAACAGATGCAGCACATCTTTACATAGCATATTCTTATGCTGTTTAATAAATGCAGCACAAACATGTAAATCACATTTACACAGTTAAAGTAATATTCCCCTGTATAAACAAATGTAACACATCTTTGCTTAGTTAACATAATAGTTCACAAGTGGGCTTTTCCCATTAAATTCTAATTAAGAGAATGCCTTCCAGCTGGATCTCATGGGCATATGTCCTCAAGTGAAGGTACTTTCTATCTGGTGACTCCAGCTTGTGTCAAGCTAACACAAAAGCAGGCATTATATCTTTTAAGAATGAGAATTGAGAAACTTGTTGTTCATGGGTGAATCTCTGTTGAGAATGTTTATGAATGCCAGAAATAATAGGGTAGCCATTATGTTTTTTATTTTTTCTCATCTTGATTCTATAAACAATGTCTCAAATACTACTTAACTGGGACAGTCAACTTAGGGAGAGTAGGTATTGGAAGAAGGAGCCTTCTTTTTCTCCCTTTTCACTTCACAGATACTGTGACATTAGTCTATTCAGTTTCTGGTTTTAATATTTTGTTTACCACCAGCACAATGCAAGCCAAAGTTGTGGGAACAGGGCTATAATAGGTAATAAAATCTTTGAGTGTTTGAAACAAAAAAAAAAAACAGAAAAGAAAACTAAAATCAACGAAAAGAGTCCATTTTGTGTTTTTCAAGTACTCCTTTTTATCCAATGGAGTATGATTGATATGCCCAGTATATGTATTCACTACGTTGAAAAAAAAAAGTTTTTTTTCTCCCAGAATCTGTCTACTGAAAATACCTTATTAGCTAGAAGTAAAATTTTTTTCTCCACATCTTCTATGAGGATATTTTTAGTGTGATATTATGCTGAAAACAATCATATAGTAACAAAAGTGTGATATAGTACAAAAAAATGGTAAGTTTATAGCAATGTGTCAAACTAGGGAAAAAGAGATTAAGTCTAACACAACTACAACTTTAATTTATAATTGTAACAACTCATTGAAGAGAATATACATATAAAAAGAAGAGGTATAAGCTACTGGAAGCAGGGATCAGAAGAAGAGGATTGTTTTCCTAGAGCCTACCAGTAACCTTGTGGGAGGGGGCAAAAAGGTACAGAGTCAGGACACAGACACTGGGATTCAGTTGAAAAAAACTAACTCATTTATTCAACAATGAGGAGAGCTTTATATATTCAACTCTCAGAACACAGGCTGTGTCATAATCTGGTGATATTGTGTGGTTGTCCCTCATTGGATAGGCATGTTCAGAAGATCTGACAGCATCTGTTACTAGGCAGATTCAAAGAAACAAGGAATTGTTGGACAGAGGCTGTTGCTGGGCCCTCAGGCAGAATCCAGGTTGGTTCATAAGGAAAGATATTATGTGCATGCTTTGGCAACTGGTTTGAAGCAATTTCCCTGGCTCTTTGTGATTCTCCTATTACAAGCTTGTAAGCATCTTATTTAGAGTGCACTATTTTTTGTTGTAATAATGAACTATATTATCAGCTAAAAATGAATAAAATAATTATCTTAAAAATTACCTTTAATAATATTCACTTGTCTCAGTTATACATACTTTACATTTAAATATTATCCTAATCCAAAGACAAGCATTTTGCTAATATTTCCTAATATATTATTTATTAAAATAAATGAATTGTGGATGCATGCATATGTTTACATAGTTTTACATGTGCATAGATCCACATGTATGTGGGGTGTGAGGTGTACTTGCAAGTATATGAATATGTTTACAAACAAGCTTGATATTGGGAGTCTTCCTCATTTTTCCATGGTACTGCTTATGATGCAATATTGATCCATTAAACCAAATTTACTACCAATATGGCTAGTCTCTGGAGGTAGTTTCCTTGGAGGTATCTCTTTCTCTGTGTTGTTCATCTTCCCAGAACTTATGCTTACATAGATGCTGTGAATGTATATTTTTTATTCTATTGCTTGCACAACAAAATCTTCAAATTTTCAGCCATCTCCACAGGCCCTAATAGCAGTTTTCTGGTTCTACATTTTCCACTTATACTGCGAATTGATTCTGACTTAACACTTTTATAAGATGAAAAACATAGATCATTTTTTGTTGTTGTTTTTCTGTGTATTTTTACTTGTGTTGCTAATATTTATTGAAAAGTTTATATTTTCACCCTAGAACTCACAACTTAGTTAAAAAAAATCTCAAAATATTCTTGTAGGGACTAGTTTCTTTATTGTCTTTTATTGACCTGCATATTTATTATTGTATTAATAATACAGAAGCATAATTAGTTCTACTTTCTGGTAAATTTTGAAATTGTATCAAATTAATCTTTCAATATTTCTTAAATGTTTTGGTAATTCAAAAACCTTTGCTTTGCTATAGAAATTATGCATCTGTTTTGATTATACACAACAACAAGAAACCCGTCTGGAATTTTGAGAAATTTTTAGAAAATTTGTATAGACAATATAGAATTTAGAAATCAATTTGGATTACTAAAATCATAATAATACTCACTTTCCCTAGCAGTAAAATGATTCACTCTCAGTTTATTTATATTCCCTTTAATTTCCTTCATTAGAATTTTATTTTTAGCACCCAGATGCCACAAACACTTTGTTAGTTTTATACTCCAGTATGTCTGTAAGTATAGAAAGCTTTATTTCAATCTTTGGAATCACTATTCCTCTTGTTTCTTTTCATACTTTTTTGCCATTGCTAGATTTTAAAATCTTATATTAAATAGCTATCAAAGTAGTCAAATAAACTGTATTTTTAATTTTAGAAAACATCATTTAGAATTCTATATGTAAATGTCATTTTATCTATTTATTTTATAATTATTCATGCCAATTTGAAGAAGTGGTTTTATCTAATATGCTTATGAAATGTTTTACAACCAACACTTTTTACCAAATTGATGATATTGCTTAAGTATACTATGTGCTTACTTATTTTCTATTTGTTCTGCCAATTTCTATGTAATATATGTTCTAACTTTAGTTGTGAATATATTTATTATTTTTGTATAAATAGCTGGCTTTGTTTCTTGAAGTCTTATTGATAGATGTATGTTCTGGTTATGTTTTTTTTTTATCACCCTGACAGAATTCAGCATCTTCTTTGAGGAAAGACTTTAACTAAGAAAATGCCTCCAAAATATAGGTCTAGAAAAGTTTGCTATGGGACATTTTTTCAATTAATTATTGATGTGGGAAGGCTCATATTACTGTTATAATACTATCCTTGAATGGTAGAGGAACTATAATTAGCAAACTATGGAGAACAAGCAAGTAAGAAGCATGCCTCCATGGTTTCTACTTTAGATTTGGCCTTGAGTTTATTTCTTAAATTTCTTCAGTGGACTATGACCAAATAAACTCTTTCTACATCATTATCTTTCAGAAATAACCTTGTTTTAGCAATTAGTTACTTATACATTGACCATGATTCTTGACTAGAGGTCAACTTTTTTACTAGTATACTGACATCATCTCTGTATTGTTATTTATTGATGTATTATGATTATTGAATTTATATTTACTGACATTTGATTATGTTCACAGAATATCATGAAAAAAGTTTTAAGATGTATTATATATTGTGCCAAGTATTTTGTTCTATATTTTGTAGTGCTATTAATTTGTAATCTTAAAAATTATAAGTATGTACTTTATTCATAAAAATATCAACAGGATGGGAGTAGGGATAAAAGTTTAAGGACAAGTATTATTCATGAAGTGGGTATAAGTTAATGTTCAAGATTTTATATCAGATATGTTAAAAAGCCTATATCTCCAGTTACAGCCTCTGTGACATTTTCACACAAATGTTGAAAACACCTGGACTCTCATGTGCACATGCCAAGACACAGATATAGACATATACAAAAGATTAAATGAAAATTAAATTATTACTCTATTTTATTATTATGACTATATTTTGTTATTTAGATTTAAATAAGACAATCTCCAGATTAATCTCATTTATTCTTAGCTAATCAGTTGGTTTGCTAAAAGTGGCTTTACTTTATATATTTTACAAGCTTTTATTAATTTATTTGTATATAATCTTACATGTTAACTAACAGTCAGATTTCAGCTATGAATTAATAACTATGATTCTCTTTATGTTAAAATACCACAAATAGTTTATGTGGTGAGTTAGTGGTTAAGAGTGTTTGCTCTTTGTTCTTCAGAACTGATGTCATATCCTGCTATTAGGCAGCCTACAATTACCAGTATCTTCAATTCCAAGTGTTGTTACTACCTCTTCTGGCCTCTATGGGCCAACACACACATAGGATATTCTTAGGCACATACAAAAACATACACACACACAGAGAGAGAGAGAGAGAGAGAGAGAGAGAGAGAGAGAGAGAGAGAGAGAGAGACATAAAGAGAGAGAGAACAGTACAGTGAAAGAAAGAAACAGAGAGAAAGAGACACAGAGACAGAGAAATAGGGGAGCTTACAAAATCACCACCTAATTTCAGATCCACTACTCACTCCTGCCTGTTTTCCTTTACCAATTTTTCTGTCTCAGCTGTGGCCAGCTACATATTGAAGGCTTACTTTCAGACCTGCAGCCTAAAGAACAGGCTTGATCAAAAACCACATTTTCCTGATAAATCTCTACTTCTCCCTGTTTCATCTTTCACTCCACTTGTTGATATTGACAAATTCACAAGCCTCGCTCTAGACCTGTGTCAGCAAGCCATATTTGCTTGTCTCCATTATATAGCTCATTTCCCAGATTTACCTGTCATAACTCCAGTGACATAGATGCTGTATTGGCCCAATCTAAATTATGACAGATATATATTAATTTTTAACAAGCAATAAAAGGAAAAGTACATGTGCCCAAGTCAAATAGCAAAATATAAACACACACACACACACACACACACACACACACACACACACACATATCCACACATACAAGACAGAAATTTTCAAGGTAGCATTGCTTCCAACAAACCCACTCTGTCTGTAAAAGTGCTATCTAAAAAGAACTACTGAATTAAACCTCAAGAAAAAACTGTAAAAAATTGACCATAAACTTTACCAAAGTGTTCAAAGAATTCAAAGAGGACATAAAAACATACTTCATTGAACACTAGAGGGTAAACAAAAATACTTGAGTGATTACTTGGTTCAAATCTATGGATTAAGAAAAAATATAATTTAGTATTTTAAAACCTTTAATAAGAAAATAATGGAAATAAGCACATGCTGAATGGAAGATAAATTGAAAAGGTCAATATCCAAATTTTGAGAATCAGAGGAAAGCCTTTCAAGTAAAATTTATAAAGGAGAAGAGAGAATATCAAAGACTTGAAGTTAAAGTAGAGCATGTAAAAAAATAAGCAAATATCAGGAACAACTTTAAAAATGACAGTAAGAAAAATATGCAGTAAATTTGGGAAACCAAGAAAAACACTTTGAATTACAAGAATATATAAGTGAAAGAAATCCCAAGTCAATGGCATATTCAATCTCTAACCAAATATAGATGACAACTTTCCTAAACTAAAGAAATAAATATGAATACAGAGATACAAGATGCAATCCAACAAAGTAAGACTAGAAAGAAAAAAAAAAACTCCCCACAGCATATCATAGTTAAAATAACAAACTTGTGGAAGGAAAAAAAATGTTGATTGCTATAAAAAAGAAGACACATGTCATGTATAAAAAAAATAATAATAGCATTTGATTCTCAATGAAAAATTTAAAATTTAAATACCCACTGAGACAAGAGAAATGTACTGCAAGTTCTCAATAACCACAACCACCATTCTAGACTATTGTAATCAGCATAATTATCTGTCACAGTAAAAAAAAATTAATACCTTTCCATTATGCTAACGATGTAAAATATTTCACACCCAAAACCAAACAATACCACCAAAGATTAAAGAAAATACACAAGGTTGTCTTTGGAGTGTGAGCCCACAAAATCTGTAGCAGACAGAGATAAACTTTGGCTGTCAGGGTCCCCACAGATGATGCTGAGGGAACTTGCACGGCCACATGCCTCCAACTTCTCAAACTGAGAAGGACTGAGGACTCTGCTGTTTGTGGGTTTTTGTCCATTTATTATTATTATTATTATTATTATTATGATGATGATGATGATGATGAACAAAGAAGTCACACTTTATATCCTTATATATCTTTATTCAAGATCCCTTAACAATTCCACCACATCAGGTCATTATTTCTTCTCCCCAACTCCCTGTCCCCTCCCTGGGCAGGCAGCATGCAATCCCATGATCCCACTGTCACAATATTGCTTAGTTCAGTCTCCACTCTTGGCAGATCTAGTTTCCTCAGCCCTCCCTCAAGACTGAGTCAGGTATCCTCTAGGGGGAGTGAGATCCAAGGAGTCAGTCCAGGGTATTTCTGATCCCAAGCTGTTTAGTGGTTGTGGTTTGCAGCTTTGGCATGATTTGCTTTTTTCTTGCTTGTCTGTTTGTTTGTTTAGAGTCCACTAATGAGTGAGTACATCCCCCACTTATATTTCTGAGTTTGTAAAACCTCACGCAGAAGGAAATTCTCCAAATCCATCCATTTGCCTGCAAATTTTATGATACCATTTTTCTTACTGCTGAGTAGTACTCCATTGTGTAGATGTACCACAGTTTGTTAATCCATTCTTCAGTAGGGATATCTAGGTTATTTCCAAATTCTTGCTATTACAAAAAACGCTGCTGTGAACATAGTTGAGCTAATGCCTTTGGAGTATGACTGTGCAACATTAGGGTGTACACACAGAAGTGGTATTGCTAGGTCATTGAGGAGATTGATTCTCAATTTTCTAAGAAACAACCATACTGCATTCCAAAGTGGCTGAACAAGCTTACACTCCCATCAACAATAGAGGAGTGTTCCCCGAGCTCAGTATCCTCTCCAGCATAGGCTGTCCTCTGTGTCTTTTATCTTAGCCAATCTAACAGGTGTCAGATGGTATCTCAAAGTTGTTTTTATTTGCATTTCTCTGATGGACTCAGACTCTGCCCAAAGGTGAGGTGGGTTCAGCCAACACCAGCACCTGAATCCCTGCCAGGGAAAATTGTGTTCAGGATTGGCTCCAGTTCCAGGACCAGGTGCTGTCTGTGGAGCTTTTCCCCACACACTCTGTAGCAGACAGAGATAATCTTTGACTGTCAGGGTCCCCCAAGGTGCTGCTAAGGACTAACACAGGGCCACCCTGCTTCCAATTGCTCATACAGAGAAGAATTGAAGACTTGAAATTCAGTCCCCTGCCTAGAGCAGAGTTACAGATTGAGCAAAGCTTTTGTTCAGATTTGACAGGAGACACACAAGCCCGCTTGCCACAACACACTGGAGTCACCTAATCATCAACCACTGAAGCCATGGGCAGAGACTAGTACAAAAATATATATAATAATATACAGAACAACAAAGTGATGCCAGAAGAAAGTGGCAATCCTAAAACTACTAGACCTGAACTGAGCAATGAAGAGGTAAAAGAAGGAAGCAACACCAAAAATTCCTTCATGATGATCATTGAAACTCTCAAAGAAGATATGAAAAAATGCTTTAAAGAAATAGAAGATAATACAAAAAAATTGGAAAAGATGAACAAATCTATGAAAGAAAACCAAGAAAAAGTAAACCAAAAAATTAAAGAAACATGCCAGGAACTAAAAACTAAAATATAAGCAATAAAAAGGTATAAAATGAGGCAAAGATGGAAATAGAAAACCTGAAGAAAAAAGCTGGAACCACACATACAAGCATAACCAACACAGTTCAAGAGATGGAAGATAGAATCTCTGAAGTTGAAGATTCAATAGTTCAAATAGATATATCAATCAATGAAAATACTAAAACCAATCAAGCCATAACTAAAAATATTCAGGAAATCTGGGACACCATGAAAAGACCTAACTTTAGAATACTAGGAATAGAAGAAGGAGAAGAATACCAGCTCAAAGGCACAGATAATGTTTTCAATAAGATCATAGAAGAAAATTTCCCTAGCCTGAAGAAGGGATTGCCTATAAAGATACAAAAGCTTACAGAACACCAAGTAGATATGACCCCCCAAAAAAGTCAGAGCACCACATAATAATCAAGCCACAAAACATACAGAAGAAAGAAAAAATTTTAAGAGCTGCAAAAGAAAAGGGCCAACTTACATATAAATGCAGAACCATCAGAATAACACCTGACTATTCAATGGAAACAATGAAAACTAGAAGGGCTTGGTCAGAAGTTTATACAGATGTTAAAGAGCATGGCTGCCAAACAAGAATACTATACCCTGCAAAATTATCAATCACCATAGATGGAGTAACAAGATATTTCATGACAAAGTCAGACTGAAACAATATCTACCTACCAATCCAGCACTGTAGAGAGTATTAGAGGGAAAACTCCAACCTAAGAACCTCAGATACACCCATGAAACCACAAACAAACAATAATTCCACAGAAGAATACCTCAGAGAAAGGAAATATAAAAAAGTTACTACCATAATGGCAGGAAATATCAATCAGTGGTCACTAATATCCCTAAATATGAATGGACTCAACACCTATAAAACATCACACATTAACAAGATGGATACAACAGAAGCTATGCTTCGGTTGCCTACAAGAAACACATGTCAACCACAAAGACAAACAAAGGCCTAGAGTAAAGGGTGGGGAAAAGATTTTCCAGTCAAATGGTCCTAAGAAACAAGCTGGGGTTGCCTTCCTAATATCTAACAAAGTAGACTTAAAGCTAAAAGCAATTAAAAGGGACGAAGATGGTCATTACTTATTCATCACAGGAATAATTGATCAAAAGGAGATTTCAATCCTGAATACTCATGCCCCTAATAAAAGGGCTCCTACTTATGTAAAATATACACTGCTAAAGCTTGAATCCCACATCAATTTTTACACCCTAATAGTGGGAGACTTCAATACCCCACTTTCATCCCTGGATAGATCAACCAGACAGACACCCAACAGAGAAATAAGGAGTCTAAAGGATATTATGATGCAAATGGATTTAATAGATATCTACAGAAGCTTCCACCCAAACGCAAAGGAATATACATATTTCTCAGCTCCTCATGAAACTTTCCCCAAAATTGTCCACATAATTGGTCATAAAGCAAATATTAACAGATACAAAAAAAATGAAAATAATCCCTTGTAACATGTCAGACCCTCAGGGCCTAACATATTGGACCACCAGGGCCTGAAGTTAGAGTTCAACAACATCAAAAATCAAAGACAGCCTACCAACTCATGGAAACTAAACATCACTCAGCTGAACCACCTCTGGATCAAGGAAGAAATTAAGAAAGAAATCAAAGTCTTCCTAGAATTTAATGAAAATGAATCCTCAATGTATCCAAATTTGTGGGAAAAAAATGAAAGCAGTCTTAAGAGGAAAATTCATAGCACTAGATGCCTACATGAAAAACCTAGACGAATTCCACATTGGCTACCTAAGAGCTCAGTTGAAAACTTTAGAACAATTAGAAGTGAACTCACCTAGAAAGAGTAGATAAATGGCAGGAAATAATCAAATTTAGAGCTGAAATCAATAAAATTGAAACAAAAAGAACAATACAAAAATCAATGAGTCTAAGAGTTGGTTCTTTGAGAAAGTCAACAAGCTATATAAGCCCTTAGGCAAAGTAATCAAAAAATAGATTTAGAGTGTGTCTTCAAATCAACAAAATCAGAAATGAAAAGGGGGACATAACAACAGACCCCCAGGAAATACAGAGAATTATTAGATCATACTTTGAATATCTGTATTCCACAAATATGGAAAACCTAGAAGATATGGTCAGGTTTCTGGTCAGGTACCATCTACCAAAATTAAATGAAGATCAGATTAATTACCTAAACAGGCCTATAACCCTTAAGGAAATTGAAGTTGTCATTAAAAGCCTCCCCCAAAATAAAAGCCCTGGTCCAGATGGTTTCAGTGCAGAATTCTACCAGACATTCAAAGAAGAATTACTACCATTACTCCTCAAACATTTTCACACAGTAGAAACTGAAGGAATATTGCCAAATTCCTTTTATGTGGCTACAATTACACTAATACCTATGACACGCAAAGACACAACAAAGAAGTAGAACTACAGACCAATTTCCCTCATGAATATTGATGCCAAAATTCTCAACAAAATTTTAGAAAACCGTATGCTACAATGTATAAACAATATCATTCACCACGACCAAGTAGGCTTCATCCCAGAAATGCAGGGCTGGTTTAACATAAGAAAAATCATAAACATTACCCATCATATAAATAAACTAAAGGAACAAAACCACATGATCATATCCTTAGATGCTGAAAAAGCCTTTGAGAAAATCCAACACTCCTTTATGACTAAAGCCCTGGAGAGATCAGGAATACAGGGAGAATACCTAAATATAATAAAGGTGATTTACAAGAAGCCAACAGCCAGTATCAAACTTAATGGAGAAAAACTCTAAGCAATCCCACTAAAATCAGGAACTAGTCAAGGATGTTCTCCCTCTATCTATTCAATATAGTTCTTGAAGTTTTAGATAAAGCAATCAGAATACGAAAAGTGATTACGTGGATACAAATTGGAAAAGAAGAAGTGAAGCTATCTCTATTTGCACATGATATGAATGTATACATAAGTGACCCACAAAATTACAAAATTCTTCCAAAGAATAGCTACGGCTGAAAAACTCCTTCAGCAATGTAGCAGGATACAAGATTAACTCAAAGAAAACAGTAGCCCTTCTATACACTAAAGATAGAAGACATGAAAAAGAAATAAGGGAAACATTACCCTTCCTTTTAGCTGCAAATAGTATTAAATACTTTTGAGTAACTTTAACCAAAGAAGTAACAGGCCTATTTGACAAAAATTTTAAATCACTGAAGAAAAAATTTGAAGAGGATATCAGAAAATGGAAAGCTCTCCCATGTTCCTGGATTGGTAGGATCAACATAGTAAAAATGGCAATTCTACCAAAGGCAATCTACAGATTCAATGCATTACCCATCAAAATCCCAACACAATATTTTTTGGACCTTGAAGGAACAATACTCAATTTCATTTGGAATAACAGGAAAGCCAGGATTGCCAAAACAATTTTACTCAACAAAACATCCTCAGGAGGTATCACCATTCCTGACGTAAAGTTTTATTATAGAGCTACAGTAATAAAAACAGCCTGGTACTGGCATAAAAACAGACTTGTGGATCAATGGAATAGAATTGAGGATCCAGACATTAACCCAAAAACTTATGAACATCTGATCTTTGACAGAGGCCCAAAATATTTAATGGAAAAAAGATAGTATATTTAACAAATGGTGTTGGCATAGCTGAATGGAAGTGTGTAGAAAAATCCAAATAGATCCGAGCCTTTTTAATGCTCTACTTAGAATTAAGAGGTCCTTGTGAGGACTTGCTGTGAGAGACTGGGGGTTCTGCAGACTGCAGTCCTCTTTGGGAGGACACCCAGACACATCAGAAGCATGAAATTGAGCCAGTGACCTTTGAGGATGTGGCTGTGAACTTCACCCCAAGAGAGTGGGCTTTGTTGAATTCCAGTCAAAAGAAACTCTACAGAGATGTGATGAAGGAAACAGTTTTGAACCTGCTCTCCATAGAACTCAGATGGTTGAGAAAGACTGTGAATATGAATGTGATAGTCAGTGTGATGAAATCCAAGAAGAAATTTCAAAAAATATTATTAATAATGACATGTTTTCTGCAAGAGGATTTTATAAAAGCCAATTGCATATAAGAAACATCATTGGTCATTCATGCTTACATGCATGTCCAAGAGATCAAGCTAGAGTGATACAGCCTGAATGTATGCAAGCTGTGGCAAAGACTTTAAACCATGAGGAACATTGGAAAGATATCAGTCATTCCGAGCCACTTTCGGTACTTGAAACTTCTACAGAGAAATCCTGTAAGAATCAACAATGTAAGGAATCCTGTAGGAGTCTCTCTGATAAGTCTCAGGACAGAACTAACACCAAGGATAAAGTCCATGTGGAAACCTTAAAGAGATACAAATATGGCCAGAAAAATGAAGGGTTACATATAGGAGTGAAATCATTTATATGTGTACATTGCACACAAGCTTTTATTGATTCCAAACACCTCATCAATCATGAAAAAAGTCATAGTGGAGATGGAAGTTACATTTGTAACCTATGTGGGAAAACATTTAAATCTGCTTTATATTTTGTGAAACATAAAGGAAATCATAGAGGACAGAAGCTTTATATTTGTAAGTATTGTTGACAAAGCTTCTCCCGCTCCTATTATCGTAATATTCATGAAAGTATTCATACTGGAGAGAAGCTTTTTGCCTGTAAGCATTGTGGGAAAAAACTTTACCACCCCTAATTATTTAAAAACTCATGAAAAAATTCACACTGGAGAAAAACCTTACACATGTAAGTATTGTGATAAAGCCTTTGCCATTTTTGAAATGTCGCATTGCTCACGAAAAAGTTCACACTCTTGGGAAGGCTTATTCATGTAAGCATTGTGGAAAAACCTTCACCAGTTCCAGTTCACAAAATGTGCATGAAAAACGTCACACTGGAGAGAAGTCTTATGCATGTAAGCATTGTGGAAAAAGCTTTACCACTAACACGGAGCGTAAGATTCATGAAAGAAGTCACAACGTAAAGAAGCCTCGTTTTGCATGTAAGCATTCTAGAAAGCCTTTCACCAGTTCAAAGCTCCATGCCAGGAATGAAAAAACTCACACTAAAAAGAAGCTTTATGCTTGTAAGCATTATGGGAAAACTTTTGTCAATATCACTCACAATGACACTCATGAAAGAAGTCACACTGGAGAGAAGCCTTATACATGCAAGCATTGTGGAAAAAACTTTTCTAGTCTTTCTATTTGTACCCTTCATGAAAAACCTCACATTGGAGAAAAGCCTTATGCCTGTTATTGTGAACAAACCTTTATCAGTTCCATTTGCTATAAAACTCATGAAAGAAATGACACTAGAGAGAAACTTCATGCATGCAAACAATGTGGGAAAACCTTCACCAGGTCCACTCATTGTAGAATTCATGAAAGAACTCACACTGGAGAGAAGCTTCATGCATGCAAACATTGTTGGAAAATGTTCACCAACCCCACTCATTGTAGAATTCATGAAAGAACTCACACTGGAGAGAAGCCTTATACATGTAAGCATTGTGGAAAAAGCTTTTCTAGTTCTTATTATTGTAACATCCATAAAAGACTTCACACAGGAGAAAGGCCTTATACCTGTAATCATTGTGGGGAAACCTTTACCAGGTCCTCTGTCCTTAAAAATCATGAAGGAATTCACACTAGAGAGAAACTTTATGCATGCAAACATTGTGGGAAAACATTCACCAGGTCCTCACATTGTAGAAATCATGAAAGAGCTCACACTGGAGAGAAGCCTTATACATGTAAGCTTTGTGGAAAAAGATTTTCTAGTTCTTACTATTGTAACATTTATGAAAGACTTCACATGGAAGATAAGCTTTATGCCTGTAAGCATTGTGGGAAATCCTTTTCCACTTCCTCTGTCCTTAAAAAGCATGAAAAAAATCACAGTAGATAGAAATTTTATGCATGCAAACATTGTGGAAAGACTTTCACCATTTCTTCTTGCTGTAACATTCATGAAAGAACTCACACTGGAGAGAAGCCTTAAATATGTAAGCATTATGGAAATGGCTTTTCTAGTTCTTACAGTTGTAAAGTTCATGAAAGAACTTACACTGGAGAAAATCCTTATGCACGTAAACATTGTGTAAAAACCTTCACCAGTCTACTCACTGTTACATTCATGAAAGAATTCACACTAGAGAGAAGCCTGAAATACATAAGCATTGTGGAAATATCTTTGTCAAATTTAGTTGGTGTAACACTTCTGAAAATTCACACTGGAGTAAAATTCTCTTTGTGGAAAGCTGTTCAGTCTAATGATGTTAGCCATTCTTGAAAGAATTCACACTGGAGAGAAGCATTATGCATGTAAGCATGAGGAAATGGCTTCAGTTGCTCTTGTCCTAAGCATAAAGAAAGTTGTCACACTAGAAATAGTATAATACATGTAAGCCTGGGACAAATCCTTCACAATTTCCACTTACCACAGGGTCATGAAAAAATTTACAATGGAGAAAAACTGATGAAACCTGTTTCTTTGTTCTCTTTATTTTATCAAATGTGAAAGATCTCACAGTTGACAAGAATGTTATTACTGTCACCACTATGAGAACACTTTAGTGCTTCCAGTTCCTGTAGCATACATGGAGCAACTTCCACTGGGGAGAAGTTTTGTACATTTAAGTCTCTTGGTACCAAGTACCATGGGAATAGACAACAGGTGACAACCAATATTGTCCTGCTAGATGAATAACTTGTGGAAGCCCACCAGGCAAAGTTCATGGAGGAGTTCCACTAAGCAACGACCATGGAGTGGTTACTGGCTGTGGATACTAGTTGTTTTCTGTCTGTAACTTTCTCAGTTGCCACTGCTATGCCTCCCTAATAAGAAAAATTGTGTGGTTCTTTCCACAGTCTTATGATAATGTGTTTTACACTTTTGGACACAGTTATTGTGGACAGTCAAGTATGAAATATAGAAATAATACCAGAATATTCTTCATTGACACAGAGGAGTAACAGCATGTTCAGTTTCAAAGACAACTAATTTTAGACTTCAGAACAAATTCATACAGTCTAAACTGCTACTGCAGAATATAATTTTATTACAATACTGAATCCCAGGACTTGTTTATTTCTAACACAAGACCAGACTGCTTTAAGACATGTCTCTTTGCAAAAGTTGACTTTCTGTATATACCATGACCACTGAAGGTTCAACCTGCTCCTGTTACTATGTCCTGAATTTCAGTTCTTGGGAAAAAGTTACATACAAGGCCAAGCATTTACACTGGGCAGACTTTGTAATCCTACTAGCCTGAGAAAAACTGTATGACTTCATATTTTATGAGAATGGGTTAGGCCCTGGAAGTGTAACATATAATTGTCCAGAGATTGGCTAAGGAGAGAGGGAACAGCAGCAATGTAAAGAGAAAGAGAGGAGGAATGAGTGTGTGTGAATGAGAGTGTGTAAGAATAACAAAGAGCATTGTAAGGATGAAACAATGCAGAATATGAATGTATGTGTGCTTAGTGAGAGATGAAGAAACCTAAAGGTAGGGTGAGAGATATATGAGAGAATGAATAAAGAGAGAGCAAAAAGTGAGTGTAGAAAAAGCACATATGTATGAATTAATGTGTGAGATAAAGATATTGTAACTATACAAGGAGATGTATGAGAATGTTTAAGAACAATGTAAACTGTTACTCTCTTAAAGCTATGTAACAGGTGAGTTGCTCAGGCTATATGGAGATTTGTAACTGGAAGCAAGGAGGATGAAACTGTATAAAAGGAGATATAGATGTGAAGACATGTAAAAATAGTTGTAACTATATAGAGATGTATGGCCATATGTATGTTAAGTAAGATATGTAGTTGTATGTATAGAATGCAGCAGTGGGGAGATATGTAGCTGAATGGAGACGAAGACTTTAAAAATTAAAAGAGAACATTACCATTAAAAAAAAGATAGCATATATAAGAAATGGTGTTGGCACAGCTGGATGGAAGTGTGTAGAAAAATGCAAATATACCTGAGCCTGTCACCCTGCACAAAACTCAAATCCAAGTGAATCAAAGACCTCAACATAAAACCAGCCACTAAACTTGATAGAAAAGAAAGTGAGAAATACACTTCTATGAATTGGCAAAGGCGACCACTTCCTAAATATATCACCAGTATCACAGACACTAAGACCAACAATCAATAAGTGGGATCTCCTGAACTTAAGAAGCTTCTTTAAAGCCAAGGACACTGTCAATAGGAGAAAACGACAACCTACAGAATAGGAAAATATTTTCAGCAACCCTACAAGTGATAGAGGACTGATTTCTAAGATATATAAAGAACTCAAGTATCTAGAGCCCAAAACCTTGAATAACCCAATCAAAACATGGGGTTCAGATCTAAAAAGGGAATTCTCAGCAGAAGAATTACAAATGACTGAAAGGCACCTGAAAAAGAGTTCATCATTTTTAGCCACCAGAGAAATGCAAGTTAAAACAACTTTGAGATACCACCTGACACCTGTTAGATTTGCTAAGATAAAAGACACAGAGGACAGCCTATGCTGGAGAGGATGTAGAACAAGGAGAACACTCTCCATTGTTAGTGGGAGTGTAAGCTTGTTCAGCCACTTTGGAATGAAGAATGACAGTTTCTCAGAAAATTGAGAATCAACCTCCCCAAGGACCCAGCAATACCACTTCTGGGTGTACATGCTAAAGATTCATAGTCACACTCCAAAGGCATTAGCTCAACTATGTTCATAGCAGTATTATTTGTAATAGCAAAAATATGGAAATAACCTAGATGTCCCTCAACTGAAGAATGGATTAACAAACTGTGGTACATCTCACAATGGAGTACCACTTAGCAGTAAAAAAAAAAAAATGATATCATAAAATATGCAGGCAAATAGATGGATTTGGAGAATATCCTCCTGAGCAAGGTATCACAATCTCACAAAGATAAGCGAGGGATATACTCACTCATTACTGGACTCTAAACATACAAACAAACAAACAAACAAGAAAAAAGCAAAGCATGCCCAAGCTGTAAACCACAACCACTTGGGATCAGAAACACCCTGGACTGACTCTTGGATCCCTCTCCCCCTAGAGGAACACCTGTCTCAGTCTTGAGGGAGAGGGGAGAAAACTGGATCTGCCAGGAGTGGAGACTGAACTAAGCAATGTTGAGACAGTGGTAGCATGGGACTGCCTGCTGCCTGCCCAAGGTGGATATGGGGAATTGTGGAGAAGAAAGAATGACCTGATAGTGTGGGAAGGGGAAGGGACCTTGAATATGGTTACACGAGGATAGAAAGTGTGACTTCTTTGTTCATAATAATAATTAAAAAAAGAAAACAAGACAGCATCTATATATGTAAGATAACTAATGTAATGTATACATATATATATATAAGAAAATACAGTAATAATTTTGGACTGATGATAGGAATAATCACCATCAAGACACTATAGAAAATAAGGAAATAATGAAAAAAATAGATTGCATACTAACAAAAACAAAGAAATGCCTGCAGTCTGTTTCAAGAATATGCCTTAATAATGGTCTTAATTATGTAATCAAACTCACAAAGGCTAGCTAAATAAATCACCAAGGCTAGCTGAATAGATTCAGAAAAACATTCCATCTTTTGATTTTCTACAACATACCCATCTTAGTTTTAGAGTTAGGCACCACTTTACAGTGAAAAAAATGAAAAAAAGTACTCCAAGAAATAGTGGAAATCAATCAGGAATTTTTATCCTAATACATGATAAAATTGAAGAAAAAAATTATCAAATAAGGTGACATTATTCTAACAAAAAAATTCTTACTGTAGAAAGTTGTTACAAAAATATTAAATATTTGGGTTTCAAATTTTGTGGTACTCAATATTATTAAAATTAAATCATCAAATTTTATAAAATATAAAATTAAATTATCAATATTAAAACAAATACAATAAATATAGTTGATTCTTATCTCCTACTTTCTCCAATAGATTGGTCTTGTGGATAAAGTTTAGCCAAAATTATAGAATTAAGTAATATTTTACATGATCAGAAACAAACAGGTATTAACAAAATATTCCAATCAAATGCCAAAGAAAAAATATTCTACTCAACAAAATGTGAAATATTCTCTAAGGTAGATCATAAGCTGGAATATAGACTTTCTCTCTCTCTCTCCCTACCTCTCTCCCTCTTTCTTCCTCTCTTCCACAAACACACACATACATACACACACACACACCATACACTCACACATACACACCAACACACTTCAAGAAATATTCAAAAATTTAAATAATTACATATGTCCTATTCATTATACATTGTGATGTAACACAAATCCAGAAAGACAAGCACCATATATTTTCTCCTTTCGGATGTTCTCAGCACCAAAATTTTTGATGTGGATATATAAAATGGAGCAATCACAAATTTCAGAAAATTATAAAAGAACCAAAATAGAGGAGACAGAAAAAAATTTAGATAAGGGTGAAATGAAAATATAGGGAAGGCACTTCAAGTAGAAAAAAAACAGAAAGTTCATTGTAGAAGGAAGAGAAAGGTAAAACAAAACACCACAGCTGTTTTATAATTTCTCAAATATATTATTATATATTTACCTAAATTTATATAAAATACATATGATGTTTTTATACTCAAGATAATAAAAATCCTCATGAACACTACTAACTAACAAAACCCAGAACCTGGCACAGGAAAACTTCTTTGGAGTGATTTATCTGGTTAGTTACTGCTACTCTTAAAATAACATGGGCTGGCTCCTGCTGAGGGAATCTGCACGGCTCCTCACCACGACCTTGAACTGAGCGAACTAAGCAAACCAACTACAGGGGTCTCTGAAGGGTAGATTCAGAACCTGACCAGAGGTGAGGAGGGATCAGCAGGCTTCAGCCCCTATATCCTAGCCTGGGAGGGAGAGTTGAGCTCCCATTGCTTCCGGTTCCACTCCCAGGACCAAGTGCTCTCTGCAGAGTCCCAGCGCATTCTGGAGCAAGGGCAGGTAAACTCTGCCTCTGACCACACCCACAGCTCCTGCTGAGGGAATCTGCACGGCTCCCCACCACAACCTCGAACTGAGCGAACTGAGCGAACCAACTACAGGGGTCTCTGAAGGGCAGATTCAGACCCTGACCAGAGGTGAGGAGGGATCAGCAGGCCTCAGAGCCTATATCCTAGCCTGGGAGGGAGAGTTGAGCTCCCATTGCTTCAGGTTCTGCTTCCGGGACCAAGTGCTCTCTGCAGAGTCCCAGCGCACTCTGGAGCAGGGGCAGGTAAACTCTGTCCCTGACCACACCCACAGCTCCTGCTGAGGGAATTTGCACGGCTACCCACCACTACCTCAAACCCAGCAAACCAACAACTGCAGGGGTCGCTGAAAGACAGAATCAAACCCTGACCAGAGAGGTGACAGGAGGCACACAAACCCAAGTGCCACAACTGAACAGGAGCCATCTAATCGTGAACCACTGAAGCCATGGGCAAACGTCAGTGCAAGAAATTAAATAATAATACAAAGGACAAATGGTAACTCCAGAAAAGAGTGGCGATCTTACAAATAGAAGACCTTAACTGAGCAATGAAGAGGAAACAGAAGGAAGCAACACCAAAAATTCCTTTTTGATGATCATCGAAGCTCTAAAAGAAGATATGAAAAAAAGCCTTAAAGAAATAGGAGAAAATACAAACAAAAAATTGGAAGAGATGAACAAATCTATGAAAGAAACATGCCAGGAACTAAAAGCTGAAATAGAAGCAATAAAAAAGGCACAAAATGAGGCAAAGATGGAAATAGAAAACCTGAAGGAAAAAGCTAGAACCACAGATACAAGCATAACAAACAGAGTTCAAGAGATGGAAGATAGAATCTCTGAAGTGGAAGACTCAGTAGCTCAAATAGATATATTAGTCAAAGAAAATAGTAAAACTAAAAAAGCCATAACTCAAAATGTTCAGGAAATCTGGGACACCATGAACAGACCTAATTTGAGAATAATAGGAATAGAAGAAGGAGAAGAATACCAGCTCAAAGGCACAGATAATGTTTTTAATAAAATCATTGAAGAAAACTTTCCTAACCTGAAGAAGGAAATGCGCATAAAGATACAAGAAGCTTACAGAACACCAAATAGATATGACCCCCCAAAAAAGTCAGCACACCACATTATAATCAAGCCACAAAACATACAGAACAAAGAAAAAATTTTAAGAGCTGCAAAAGAAAAGGGCCAACTCACATATAAAGGCAGACCCATCAGAATAACGCCTGACTATTCAATGGAAACGATGAAAGCTAGAAGGGCTTGGTCAGAAGTTATACAAACGCTAAAACAGCATGGATGCCAAACTAGAATATTATACCCTGCAAAATTATCAATCACCATAGATGGAGTAAACAAGGTATTTCAGGACAAAGTCAGACTGAAAGAATATCTATCTACCAATCCAGCACTACAGAGAGTATTAGAGGGAAAACTACAACCTAAAGACCCCAGATACATCCATGAAATCATAAACAATCAAAAAGTCCACAGAAGAATACCCTAGAGAAAGGAAATACAAACAAGTTACCACCAAAAATGGCAGGAAATATGAATCAATGGTCACTAATTTCCCTTAATATTAATGGACTCAACTCTCCTATAAAACGTCACACAATAACAAGATGGATACAACAACAGAAGCCATCCTACTGTTGCCTACAAGAAACACACCTAAGCTGCAAAGATAGACACAGGCTTAGAATAAAGGGTTGGGAAAAGATTTTCCAGTCAAATGGTCCTAAGAAACAAGCAGGGGTTGCAATCCTAATATCTAACAAAGTAGACTTTAAGCTAAAAGCAATAAAAAGGGACCAAGAGGGTCACTACCTATTCATCACAGGAAAAATTGGGCAAGAGGAGATTTCAATCTTAAATATTTATGCCCCTAATGTAGGGGCGCCTACATATGTAAAAGAAACACTGCTAAAGCTCGAATCCCAAATCAATTCTTACACCCTAATAGTAGGGGACTTCAATACCTCACTTTCAACCCTGGATAGATCAACCAGACAGAGCCTCAAGAGAGAAATAAGGACTCTAAATGAGGTTATGATGCAAATGGATGTCATAGATATCTACAGAACCTTCCACCCAAAGACAAAGGAATATACATATTTCTCAGCTCCTCATGGAACTTTCTCCAAAATCGACCACATAATTGGTCATAAAGCAAACATCAGCAGATACAAAAAAGTGGAAATAATCCCTAGTATCATATCGGGCCATCAGGGCCTAAAGTTAGAGTTCAACAACATCAAAACCCAAAGAAAGACTACCAACTCATGGAAACTTAACATCAATCAGCTGAACCATCTCTGGGTCAAGGAAGAAATTAATAAAGAAATCAAAGTCTTCCTAGAATTCAATGAAAATGAATCTAAAACGTATCCAAACTTGTGGGACACAATGAAAGCAGACTTAAGAGGAAAATTCATAGCGCTAGACGACTATATGAAAAACCTTGAAAAATCCCACACTAGAGACATAACAGCGCAGCTGAAAGCCTTAGAAAAATTAGAAGCAAACTCACCTAGAAGGAGTAGATGGCAGGAAATAATCAAACTTAGAGCTGAAATCAATTCAATTGAAACAAAAAGAACAATACAAAGAATCAACGAATATAAGAGTTGGTTCTTTGAGAAAGTTAACAAGATAGATAAGCCCTTAGCAAAACTAATAAAAAAACAGAGAGAGAGAGTGTCCAAATCAACAAAATCAGAAATGAAAAGGGGGACATAACAACAGACCCCCAGGAAATACAGAGAATTATCAGGTCATACTTTGAAAATCTGTATTCCACAAAATTGGAAAACCTAGAAGAAATGGACAGCTTTCTGGACAGGTACCATCTACCAAAATTAAATGAAGATCAGATTAATTACCTAAACCGGCCTATAACCATTAAGGAAATTGAAACTGTTATTAAAAACCTCCCCAAAAATAAAAGCCCTGGTCCAGATGGCTTCAGTGCCGAATTCTACCAGACATTCAAAGAAGAATTACTACCGTTACTCCTCAAACTATTTCACACAGTAGAAACTGAAGGAATATTGCCTAATTCCTTTTATGAGGCCACAATCACCCTAATACCCAAGCCACTCAAAGACACAACAAAGAAGGAGAATTACAGACCAATTTCCCTCATGAATATTGATGCGAAAA